>VMDO01010614.1:36500-64518 GCA_007922755.1 Pedetes capensis | reverse complement strand
TGGACTGCCAAAAGAATCAACAGATCTGTCCCAGAAGAAGTGCAACCACAGTGCTCCTTGGAAGAAAGGATGGTTTGCCAAGAGATAGCATCAACTTAAATGCTCACCAGTGGATGGATGGATAAAGGAGATGTGATGTGTATAATAAAATGTTATTCAACCATAAAAAATAATGAAATCTTGTCATTTGTGACAATGTGGATGAGCCTCAAGGACTTTGTAGTAAGTGAATTAAACCAGGCACAGATGAGCAAATACTACATGATCTCAATCATACGTGAATCTGGAAAAGCAAAATAGAAGTTAAGAGCAGAACAGTAGTTCCTAGGTTCTGGAGACAATATGTTGTTGTTAGGTGCCGTTAAGTCGGTATCCGACTCATAGCGACCCTCTGTTCAACAGGGGAAACACTACTGTCAGTGCTTCTCTGCTGTTCATAAGGTTTTCAATGGCAGATTGATTTTTGGGAGGGGGTTGCCAGGTCCTTCTCCCAAGCCTGCAGCTTCTGGTGTTCCCAGGCGGTCTCCCATCCAGGTACTAACCAGGCCCGACCCTGCTTAGCTTCCGAGATCTGACGGGATCGGATGCCACAGGGCTACCACTGCAGGCGGAGACAATATGGGGGAGGGTGAAATGGAAAAAATTGGTCAGCATGTACAATGTTATAATTAGAAAGGATGACTAAGTGCTAGTACTTATTTCAGAGGAGGGTGGCTATAGCTAACAACAATGCATTGTATATTTCAGATAGGATTTTAAATATTCTTACAATGAGGAAATGATAAGTGTTTAATGTGATAGATATGTTAATTACTCTGATTTGATCATTTCAAAAATATATACAGATTTTAGAATATTACATTATACCCATAAGTATGTACAACTATTATGTACCAACCAAATGAAAAAATAAATAAATAAACCTTTTCCCATACTGAGCCAGTATGCACACTGGGAGAAGCAGAAGTTTTTTTTCAGATGTCATATGGCCAACAAAAAATTTACAAGGAACAAAAAGCAGAAAAACGTGGTTCCTTTAATGGAAGAGAATGAAGAGACAAATTTATTTTAAAATAGCTATAATGAATGTGCTTGAAGATCTAAAAGGGAAATACGGATAAAGAACTACAGCCAATCGAAGACAATGACATAGGAGAAAAATGACAGTCTCAACAAATAGATCAAAATTATAAAAAGGAACAAAACAGAAATTCTGGGTTGGATATTGTGGCATATGTCTGCAATCCCAGTGACTCAGGAGGCTGTGGCAGGAAGATCACAGGTTTGAAGCCAGAGGCAGCCTGCATAACTTAATGAGATCCTGTCTGATGAAACTAAAAACAAGGGGCTGAGGGTACAGCTCAGTAGAACATTTGCCTGGCATTCATGAGGCCCTGGATCCAACCCCTCAGTATCAAGAAAACAACAACAACAACCACAACAACCCTCAGAAAACTCAACAACCGAACCCAGGATGAATGGAGCACCATCCAATAGACCAATACCCATGTTTTTGGAGTCCTTGAAGGATATGGGAGTGGAAAGGGACAAAGAGATTATTTGAAGAAAAAATGTCTGAAAACATCCCATAGGTGAAGAAAGACATGGATCTACAAATCCTTGAAGCTCAATCAACACTAAATGTGGTAAACATAAAGAAAGTCATGGCCAGGTGTCTTGGTGCATGCTTGCAATTCTAGTGACATGGGAGACTGAGACAGGAGAATCGTAATTTAAAGGTTAGAGGCAGCCTGTGCAAATTAATAAGACCCTGTCTCAAAAAATATTAAAAAGGGGTTGTAGATGCAGTGGTAGAGCACTTGTGTAGCATGCAGAAGACCCTGAGTTCAAGCCCCTAGTACTGAAAGAAACAAAGAGAGAGAAAGAAAGAAAGAAAGAAAGAAAGAAAGAAAGAGAGGAGGAGGAGGAGGAGAAGTAAGTAAGTAAGTCACATTGAGGCAGGTTATAATCAACTTTTCTAAAGAAGAGAATGAATCTTGAAATCAGAAAGTGAAAAATGAACCATTAAGTATAAGGGAGTCTCAGAAAGACTATTAGCAGATTTCTCAGCAGAAACATCTGAGGCCAGAAGGCAAAGGGATATTGGGAGAGAGGAAAGAAGAAATAAAGAGAGAGAGAGATTGAGAGAGAGGGGGGGGGCAAGAAGGAAGAGAGAAATAAAGATTTTAAGCAAGCAAATAGCTGTCAACAGGATTCTATATTCAACAAGACTGTCCTTTGAAAATGTAGGGAAAATTAAACATTCTCAAATTTAAAAAATAAAGATGAGAGAATTCATTACATGGAAGTGGCCTATAAGAAAGACTAAAGGGAGTCCTACAAAATGAGATAAAAGAATGTTCATCTTTAACTAGAAGACATACGAAGATATAGAGACCTCTAGTAAAGGTATATAAATGAGCAAGTACAAAAACCAGTATGACTGTAAATTTCATTTAAACTCTACTTTTTATTTTCTATGGTATGTAAAACACAAGTGCATAAAATAATTATAAATCTATGCTGATGGGTACCTAATATATAATAATGTAATTTTTGTGGTGCTGTGGATCCAATCTGAGGCCTTGCACATGCTAGGAAACCACTCTGCCACTGAGCTACACCCCTAGACCTAATGAGGAAATTTTTGACATTAAAAACAAGAGCAGAAGGCAAAGTTATAAAAGAGCAGATATGCCGTATGTGATGTCTGTTACTTTGGTATCAACTCAGCATGGATTGTTATTGTTATAACTTGGAGCGTATTATTTCACACCAATTAAATCACAAAGAAAATGTCTATAGAAAGCCTGAAAGGAACTGAGAAGAGAATCAAAATGTGTTATTACAAAACATCACATAGACACAAAGGAAGGCAGTAGTGGAAGAAATGAGAGACAAAAAAGCAGTAACACGAAGTGAATAATGAAATCACAAAAACAAGTTCTCTGTCAGTGATTATGTTAGTGGATTATGTTAATGGATTATGTTTCCAAATGTAAAAACTCTTTTGTCTACAAGAGACTGACTGGATATCTGAGGCGAAAATAAGTTGAAAATGAAAAAATATATTCCATGTAAATAGTGACCAAAGAGAACAGGCATGGCTGTATCAGACAAAAGAGACTTCTGACGGTTAGTTCTTTTTGTTAACTTGATTGGACTGAGAAGCAGGATTATTATGGGACCCCATCATTCCCCTGCAGAGTATGTACCCAAAAGAAATGAAATCAGCACTCTCATGTCCTCTATAGCATTAGGCACAACAACCAATACATAGAAACAACTTGAGCATCAATCAAGAGGTTTTAAATGTCATCAAACCATTCCTGTTTGTGCTGATATGATTTATCATGTCTTGTTCACAGTTAATCCTTTTCATTTTAATTTTTTCATTTTTTATCATATATACTTAAGGGGCACAACATGCTATTTTCATATACAAATAGCATCTGGTAGGTTTCACTTGGAAAGCAAAATTGTGCTATTTGTCTACTTTTTAATCTGTAAAATGGAATACTATTCAGCCTTTAAAAAGGAGATCCTGGAATTGGTGACATGGGTAAACCAATAGGACATTATGCTAAGTGAAATAAGGCAGACACAGATAGGCAAATCCTGCGTGGTCACACTTATGTGAGGAATCTTAAAGAGGTCAAATGCATAGAGAGTAGGGCAGTGGTTTTCAAGGCTGAGGAAGAGAAAATGGGGAGTAGTTTAAACCTGCAGTAGTACAAACTTGCAGGTATACAGGATGAATAAATCTAGAGACCTAATCTGCAGCACCAAGATTCTCGTTAATAATATCATACACTGAAAACTTGCTAATAGAACAGATTTTAGGAGCACTTAATACATACGCACAGCTTTAACTATGGAAGGTGCTGCATGTGTTAATTTGCTGAAGTTGAGTCATCTTTTCCCTATGCACGTGTATAACACCACAGTACTGCGTACCTTAAACATACCTGATGAAAACATTTCAAATAAAAATTGAAAATAAACATAAGGGGACTGTGAATAAAACATGAGATGAATCAATCCAGACAAATGATTTCCCAGCATTTAAAACACGCACATCATGACGACTTCCTAACAATATGAAATATTCACAATGAGAAGAAATTGACATTTCACCTGGTGTGGTGGCCCATGCCTATAATCCTAGCACTTGGGGGGAGAAGGAGGAGGATCACAAGTTCAAGGCCTGCCTGGGCTACATTGTGAGACCTTCAACTCAAAGAAAGAAAGAAAGAAAGAAAGAAAGAAAGAAAGAAAGAAAGAAAGAAAGACAGACAGACAGACAGACAGACAGACAGACACAGACAGAAAGAAAGGAAGGAAGAAAGAAAGGAAGAAAGGAAGGAAGGAGAAAAGAAGAAAAACAAAGAAATAAAGAAAAACACTTGCATTTCAAAATAAGAAACTTTCTACAACATAGGAATTTCATTAACTATATTTTCAACAAAAAATCGATTATATGCAAAATAATAAAAGGGTGCCCTCCAGGTTTGCATTTCAATATAACAAACTATTTTTACAACATAGGAATTTCATTAACTATATCTTCAACGAAAAATCGATTATTTGCAAAATAATAAAAGGGTGCCCTCCAGGGACTCCATGGTTGATACTGTATACTTTGGGCCGTTAGTTTTGATTGTGGCTGGAGTTTTCTGTAACCAAGCAGATGTGGGGTTTCCGATGTAGCCAGGACACTTCCACCAACCTGCTTTGTTGCCCATGGCGGCGCGATGCACTGAGTTGTGCATGCCTTCACCGTTTCGTTCTTGTGTATAAGTGCGCAAGTGGCTTGCCTGTTAGCAATTTGAAACTGGTTCCTCTTTTTCATTCTTGACAGTAATTTTCAGAGGGAATTAAAAAGGACTTTGCCCACATTGATAAAAGACACGTTCATATTCTTAAGGGTTAAAATGTCTAACTTGAGGGGGAAAAATCCCAGTGTGGACATGTTCTTCATTGCCATCACTTCCATGCTCAGGGGTAATGTGTTTCTCGTGGGTTCCCTGGTGGGGCTATTTACCCATAGTGGGGATGCTGGATAATGGGGACCATGAACACTGGGGGACTTTCTTGTTTCTGTGAATCCCTCTATGCCTGCTTCCCTTTCTCTCTCCAATTCACAGGTGTTTCCCGCCCTAGTCTTGCTCAAAATATTTCCGTGACTATCTGTGCTTACTTTGGTTGACCAAATGTTTTCATATCATGGCTTATGCTTGTAATTTCTACTTGAATTTCCAGATCAAGATTTTAGAACACAGATCTTTTCAAGTCCTTTAGATTTGAAAAGGGAATCCTTCGGTTCCTTTTAAGGATAACTATGTACAAGAAAGGGTTGGGATTTAGCTTAGTTGGTAGAACTCTGCTCTGCAGTCTTTGAGGTCCTGAGTTCGATTCCCAGCCCCGCAAAAATGGGAGAAGGACGTGGCAGTCCACTCCCAAGGCAATCCCGAAACAGTCAGCCATTGAAAACCCTATGAGGGTCACTATGAGTCAGTCTGGACTCGACGGCACCTAACAACAACATGGACAAGAAAAGAGGCTGGGGTTTAGCTCAGTTGGTATGAGCGCTGCTCTGCTCTGCACTCTCTGAGGCCCTGGGTTTGATCTCCAGCATCTCTACAATGAGAGAAGGATGTGGTAGCCCAATTGGCCATTGAAAATCCTATGAGTAGCAGAGAAGCATGGACATAGTGCCGGGCGTGGTGACGTGCTCTCTGTGTAACGTGAGACAATTTCATAAAACCCAGTGAGGGTGCCGTGTGATTCTCAGTTCAGCGAATATACACGACCTCCATAAGGAAAGTACAAAATAGCCAAGGAAATAAGTCTTCGTAACATTATCTATGTACCATTGCAGATTATACTTCATTAATTTTTTTTCTTATTTTCCAAATTTCTCTGTTGATTATACACTTCAGTGGTGAGGAGAACGACTAAATATGTATCATTTATGAACATACTCTAAAATATTAGGAGGTTATTTGAGAAGAATAGACTACGCACCTTTCCTTCACCACAAACAGTTCCCTCGCCGACCCACGCCTTCTCCCTGTCTGCATGATTCTGGGGATATTCCACGCCAACACAGACTGACCCACTTATGTTGGCGTAAATCATAGTGGCATTTCGTATTCTCAGTAAAGCATCGCTGTTATACCGACATAATAGTTTTCCGCACTTCAAATCGCTAGAATTTACCCACAAATGAAAAGTATTAGTTGTAATAGAGAAATAGTTCAATATCATTTCCAAAGCAAACGGAGTGAAATACAACACTGGAGGTCAGCAAAAAGATGCGTGTAACTAACTTTGCAACCAACACGTTGAGGGCCTTGCCTGCTTTGCAGACGAGAACTGAACGGTTGTAATAGTTATGACTATAATCATGGTGACTTCTTCTCAGCCTGGTTAGTTTTTGTGTGTGCGTGTGATTCCTTCGCTCTTGCTTGATCCTTAAAAATAATCAAACCCAAGCTTTTTCTATGTTTTAAAATAAGCCAATTTGTCGTATGGACAGGCCCATTGCGTCTCCTTTCCAGGTTTACACTGGAAGTCTGAAACTCACAAGCTATTGAAACCCACACTGTAGAAGTATTTTGCACAACGCGCTTTAAATTAACCCTGGCTTTGCACCATGGCCTATAATCTCAGCGATGTGGGAGCCTGAAACAGGAGGACAGGGAATTGGAGGCGAGAGGCAGCCTGTGCAACTTGGGGAGACCCTGTCTCAAGATACAAAGTTAAAAAGGGGCTGGGCGTGCAGCTCAGTGGTAGAGCGCTTGCAAAGCTAGAAGACCACGGACTCTCTCCTCAAAGGTGAAGCCAGGTATCTGCTGTCTCCCTGCTCGGCAGGCACAGAGAACATCCTTCGAAATGAGGCGACACTGTCGTCAGAAAATAATTAAGAAAGTTTATCACTGGCAACCCTGGACCAAAGGAAACACATGTGGACTTCTTCGTATTTGTTGTTGTTAGGTGCCATTGAGTCGAGTCTGACTCATAGCAACCCTCACAGGGTTTTCAATGGCTGACTGTTTTGGGATTGCCTTGACAGTGGGTTGCCAGGTCCTTCTCCCATTTTGCGGTGCTGGGAATTGAAGTTGGGACCTCAGAGACTGCAGAGCAGCGCTCTACCCACTGAGCTAAATCCCAGCCCTTCTCTGTATTTGTTGTTGTTGTTAGGTGCTGTCGAGTCGGTATTCGACTCATAGCGACCCTCTCAACAGGGGAAACACGATTGTCAGTGCTTCTCTGCTGTTCATAGGGTTTTCAATGGCAGATTGATTTTTGGGAGGGGGTTGCCAGGTCCTTCTCCCAAGCCTACAGCTTCTGGTGTTCCCTGGCGGTCTCCCATCCAGGTACTAACCAGGCCCGACCCTGCTTAGCTTCCGAGATCTGACGGGATCAGATGCCACAGGGCTACCACTGCAGGCTTCTCTGTATTTAGGAGAATGGATTTCAGAAGGAAGCTTGCTGTAGCATGAAGGGCAGGTACCCTTCTCAGATCTGGGGAGGTCCTTTCTGTTTCTAGTACATGGCTGTGTCTACCATAGGTCCGCGCTAGATTCTGTGATGGGTCAGATACCTGCATGTTTAAATGCATTTTCTAGGTCTGGGAAGGCAGAGAAGGCTAAGGAGTGATGAACAGACATGAGCTGTGAACACACCCAGCGGCCGGATACTTATTTCCTGAGCACTGTCCTCCATGATAAGGAACCAGTGTTCCTTGGGTAAGCACTGAGGTCCAGAGCAGAGGGAAGAGAAATACAAGAGGCACCTCCGGGACCGTTTTGTGTGCTAGAAAAATTTGGAAGTTCTCAAGGAACCATATAGACTCTTGGAAAAGATAATAACAACCAACTCCAAGGGGTTGTCACTGGCCAACTTAAGATAATTTGAGAAAGCACCAAAACAGATGATAGTAATATATTCTGTTGAATAAAATAGCAATTACTGACTCCGAATGGATATTAATCAGTACATGGAAAAGTAAATGGATAAGCATAGAGAGGTGGAATACTTTTTTTCTACAGTGAATTTCTTGTTAATAAAAGCAAAATCAATAACAGAGTTAGCAAATCATCAATGGATTTTCAAGCTAGTGGGGTCAAAGTTTGAAGAGGAATAAAATGGGTTCAGGTTGTCAATATGATGCCTCCCCCAAGTTCCATATTAAGTGCAAAGAGAAAAATAAGAACTTTACAGCTGAGAGGCTTAAAAAACAACTTCATTGAGCCACGTAACAGAAAGAAAATTGTCTGTGCCTTTAAAAAAAAACTGCCCTTGAGGGTACAGCTAAATCCCAGCCCAAAAAGCAATTATCAATAGGTAAATAATGTACCTTGATGGTAAAGTATAGAGAATAATCTGGGTATGTGAGAGACAGGAACACAGAGTATTTCTATACCTGTGACATTTACCATGTTCTTGATTCATGCTCAAGTGACATTTTGCTTACACCTACACTTAACTGGCTGGTAATATTTTCAAATGTAAGACAATAGAGGTTCTCAGTTAGATTTCTTCCCCCTCCCTTGGGTTTAACTATTTTGTTTCTTATTTTGTTGGTAATTTTCAGTGTACAACTTAATGGGTTTCGTTATGACATTTCCATGCATGCATTTCATAATACATTGCTTAAGTTCACCTCCCCCATTACCCTCTCCTGACCCCATCCTCTGCCTCCCCACTAATGATCCCCCGTTTACTTGCATGTCTTTTTTTGTGAGTACATCTATCTATGGGAGAAGGACGTGGCAACCCACTCCCGAGGCAATCCCGAAACAATTAGCCATTGAAAAGCCTATAAGGATTGCTATGAGTCCGACACGACTTGATGGCACCTAACAACAACAACACAACAACATCTATCTATGAATGTACATTCTGATTTTACCTTTAGGGATATATATATATATATATATATATATATATATATATATATACACACACATATATATATTTGCATATATTTCCTTTCTTTCCTCCCATTACCTTTTCTTCTTGCCCCTCCTCCTTTTCTTTAGTCCATTATCATTCCCTACATTGGTCCCTTCTACTTTCATGACCTGTATGTTTTAATAATGAATGTAGATTGAAATCTAACATCCACACCCACCATATGTCTATCAGCTTGTTGTGCTGTGGGAGTTTGCATGTTGCTGGGATGCTGAAAGCTATGCCACCAGTATCTCAGATACCAGCAGGGCCACCCATGGTGGACAAGTTTCAGCTGAGCTTCCAGACTAAGACAGACTAGGGAGAAGCATCCCACATCCCACTCACAAAACAATTAGCCATTGAAAACCCTATGAATAGTACAGAAGCACTGTCAAATACAGTGATAGAAAATGAGCCCCCCAGGCTGGAAGGCATTCAAGAAATGACTGGGGAAGGGTTGCCTCCTCAAAGAATAGTCGACCTTAATGATGGGAATGGAGTAAAACCCCTGGGACCTCCATTTGCTAATGCGACATGACCCCAAATGAGAAGAAACACAGTGACTGCAACAATGGGCTCAAACATAAAAAGGTCGTGAGCATGCCACCGTGTTGGGTAGTGTTTCGTTCTGCTGTACCTAGGGTTGCTATAAGACGGACCTGACTCGAGGGCACCTAACAACAACACATCCACATATGTGAGAAAGCACGTGATGTGTATCTTTCTGGGTATGGCTTATTTTGCTTAAAATGATAATCTCTAGATTCACACATTTCCCAGGAAGTGCCATCATTTTCTCTGTGGCCAGACCACACTGCACGTGCCCCATCTCATCAGTAAGGGTTCTTAAAGCATACTTGGGTCCACAGGCTTTGTATCCTGAGTCGGTGGTACCACAGTTCCCAGACACGTCAGCCTTAGAATTCAGTTCTTGAAAACATTCATTACTGGCAAATGTTGTGCCTGAAAAAAAAAAAGTGTTGTTAGTCACTTTGCATGGATAGTAATTTAAGCCAAGTGAATCAATGAATACATTCAAACTCTCAAAATGGTTTAAAATATATTACACAAAATACAACCAGAGCACAAAACTGAAAATAAAAACTGGATTGAAGATGACGTTTTCTTCAGTGTAGAAGCTGAAACGACTCTCATCTATTATCCATACACATGTGCCAGACATAGCCTAGCATAAACCATTGTGAGCAGTTTAAGTTGTAGTTTTATTTTATTTTTTAATTTTAAAGGTGTTTTTTGGAAAGCAATGGTTTTATTTGACATGAGTTGCTTTTTGCCAATTATACTTTCGCAGCACAAATGATTAACTGGTCGCTTAAGGAGCCTAAATATTCCATATGCTATTTCCATGAAATGGAAGGCTATAATAAAATTGTTCTAAATTCCAAATTTCCACATCTTTATACTTTGGGCACAATTTCAAGGGTAATAGTACTGTGGCAAAAGGCAGGGTCTAGCTACTCCTACACTTCAGCTTCTTATATTTAATTTTACTTAGTAATAAAATCATTAACTTTCATTTCTGAAGGCTGAAAACCATTAGCTCCCCCAAATCCCTTATTCAGTATAACAATGGCTATTAAAATGAGCCAGTTTGCTTACAAAAGTGAAATCCTCCTGGGACATTTTTAAATATTGGGTGTTCCACTAATCTTTAAGTTTCAGTAGCATCTATTTCTTCCCTCTTAATAGAGGGATGACTATTATTTTGCTTCACAAATGAAATAATCAAATTATGATTTCTCTCAAATTCCCGCCCCCTGCAGACTCACTCAAACCAAGTAATAAATTCAGTAACAAACTTATAATTCAAATTTCACTAGTACAAGGAAATAATTCTTCCACAAGCAAAAGGTAAATGTGATTTTAATTTTCTGAATTAATAATCCTTGATAAATAGTGGCCTCTTATAGTTCATTTTCCATTCTTTTACATAGGACTTCAGAGCATGTTTCAAATAGCTCTTAAGGTAAGCCATATTAATAGGTTAGTATCATTTTTTCCTCATTAAAATAATCTACAAAAATCAGAATACTACTAATTTTGGCATCAGAACTAGTTGTTGTTGTTGTTGTTAGGTGCCATTGAGTCGGTATCCGACTCACAGCGACCCTCTGTACAACAGGGGAAACACTATTGTCAGTGCTTTTCTGCTGTTCATAGGGTTTTCAATGGCAGATTAATTTTTTTGGGAGGGGGTTGCCAGGTCCTTCTCCCAAGCCTACAGCTTCTGGTGTTCCCAGGAGGTCTCCCATCCAGGTACTAACCAGGCCCGACCCTGCTTAGCTTCCAAGATCTGACGGGATCGGATGCCACAGGGCTATGGCTGCAGACAGTATCAGAACTAGTAAGTCTTAAAATATCTATAGATATAAATCAGCTATCTCAACTAATTTGTCCTGCATTTGGCCTGTTCTAGAGCAGAAAATTGATTGAATTTATTTATTTGCACAATGTTTTCACAAATTTCAATTCTACAATTTAGGGTATTTTTCATATTTATATTTAGATATACAAAGAAATTAAACCATTAATATAAACATTTTCTCTCAAATGTGTAATATTCTTTTGTAAAAGAAAAGTTTCCAAACATTTACAAAGCAATCTAAAGATAGGTAAACCTGATTTTAGGCTCATTACATTAATCAAGCCTGCAGCTGTAACACCGTGGCGTCTGATCTCATCACATCTCAGAAGCTAAACAGGGTCGGGCCTGGTTAGTACTTGGATGGGACACTGCCTGGGAACACTAGTTGCTGTAGGCGTGGGATAAGGACCAGGTAACCCATTCTTAAAAAACAATCAGCCATTGAAAGCCCTATCGATAGTATTTCATCTGTTGTATGTAGCATTGCTGTGAGTTTGACAACCAACTCCATGGCACCTAACAACAACAACATTAACCAAAATAATTTTCCAGGGAAGTTTCTATTTAAAAGCAATGCCCTCTGGATTCCTCATGCTAGCACTTTAAGATAGGTCCGAATCCAATGCCTTTCTTTGATTGACTTCAGAGATCACTTCCAATGGGGGAAAAAAAAAAATCCTAGAAAAAGGTCTCATGACAGAGTGGACAAGTGAATTTGTTGCTAGATGTGAACCAGATGTACAAGCAAGCTGAATGGAGCTTTTTCTTGCATCTTATGCAGGGATTTTTTGGGGATGAGAACAGTTGAAACCATGAATAACTGAGAAACAGATCATGCAATCTTCAAAACTCTTAAAACATGTCTACGTTACTCTTCCTCCTTCCCTTCTCTTTCCGTCCTTCCAATCTTCCTTCTTTCCTTCCTTCCTTCCTTCCTTCCTTCCTTCCTTTCTTTCCTTTTTCTTTCTTTCTTTCTTCCTCTTTGCCATACTAAGGGTCTAAACCCAGGGCCTTGTACATACTTTGCAAATTCTCTGCCACTGAGCTCCACCCCCAGCCCCTTTTTGATTTTTTCAATTGAGACAGGTTCTCACTAAGTTACACAGGCTGCCTCTGGCCTCAACCCTGCGATCCTCCTGCTTGTGCCTCCCAAGTCACTGGGATTACAAGTGTGCACCATTAGGCCCAGCTGTCTACAATTCTTTTCCATAATGCCAAACCTTCCACAATACTTCTATTCTGAAGAGTGAGCTAAATGTTTAGTTGCAGCCTCCAGTTCCTCCACTGCTGTATGGCTACCCCAATTCTTTTTCTACTTCCCACTGTTATTGCACCCAATGGATGAATGGAAGGCAGTTATATTGTAAGTTCAGTGACTATATCCTCAATCATATAAGTAGCCACTAATTCTTGAGTAGTAGCTCAAGCTTTAACTGTCATGTTGTTAAATAACCGTGTGCTTGTTTGCACAGAAGATACTTCTTGAAAAGAAAGAACATTGCTGACGCACTTGCTTGTAAATCTATCTAAAATACTGAAGACACGCTTCTCACTGCTAATCCTCCACAATCAAACCATGGCAGGCAAGTCTTTTGATGTTGTGGGGTGTCCTCAACAAACCAAGTGTGGAATATGGTATGGAGGAGTTGATGTTTCTCTAATAGGCAGCTGGAGCTCCTCAGTAAAGAATGCTTTAAGGTCCTCATTTGAGACTTCAACAGCTGCCTCTCCGTGGGTTGTATTTTCTGGCATAAGGCTGAAGAGGTGTTGTTGTTGTTAGGTGCTGTTGAGTCAGTATCTGACTCATAGTGACCCTCATAGGATTTTCAATGGCAGATTGTTTCGGGATTGCCTTGGGAGTGGGTTGTCACGTCCTTCTCCCATTTTTGCGGTGTTGGGAATCGAACTCAGGACCTCAGAGACTGCAGAGTGGCGCTCTACCAACTGAGCTAAATCCCAGCCCCTGAAGAGGTGATAGAGTAGTCTATTTAAACTCTTTGTCTTCCGAAGGTACGTAGAATACAGAGCCCGATGCTGAGATGCAGCAGCTTTGAAGAAAGTAAGCATTAATTTCCAAGTGAGCAAGTATGCCGGAACATAAAAGAAGGCTTCACTCAGTGGCTTAATGGTCACTCTCTGCCCAACAGGAGCAGACCCCATGACATTTCTAGAAAGTCTTCCTGAGTGCTAGGAAGAGACATCAGTACTGCGGGTGGTGGTAGGCTGGCTCTTCGTCTCTGTATGACTTTCGATCATCCTGTTCATATTGTCATAGTTCAGGCATCAGTTTTGTAGAGCGCATGATAAACAGCAATTTGCACAGGTCTAGCTTTGAAGAGGGCTGGGATATAGCTCAGTTGGTAGAGCACTGCGCTGCAGTCTCTGAGGTCCCGAGTTCAATTCCCAGCACCGCAAAAATGGGAGAAAGACGTGGCAATCCACTCCCAAGGCAATCCCGAAACAGTCAGCCATTGAAAACCCTATGAGGGTCGCTATGAGTCGGGTACCGACTCAACGGCACCTAACAACAACAACAACAGCTCTGAAGAGGAGTAATGGGGCCAATGCAAAATCTGGAGATCGTCTGGTAATTTTGGTTTTTGGCCAGCAACCAATCCTGCAGGAAGTCTGCGATTCAGTAGCTGATCCTTTGGGATATATGTTAACATTTCACACAGGAGCTTCAGCATTGCATTCTGAAAGGATGTTTCAGGCTCATCTCTCTGTGTTTTCTCCTGTAACAGTCATCAAAAGAGGTAAAAGCAAACTGGATGCCTTGGGGAAAAAAATTCTTCCCATCCACTGATTAGATTTATAGGAAGATTGCCAATAGTATCCAGAGTTTTAACTTCTAATTTTAATAGGCCAATAAGCATTTATCTATAAGTATATAAGAAAACAATTTTTAACCACCGGGTGCAGTGGCTCACACCTGTAATCCCAGCGGCTCTGGAGGCAGAGGCAGGAGCATCGCAAGTTCGAGACCAGAGGCAGTCTGTGTAATTTAGTGAGACCCTGTCTCAAAAAGTAAAAAAATGGGCTGAGGGTGCAGCTCAGTGGTCCCGCACTTGCAGAGGATACAAGCGCAAGACCCTGGGTTCAACTCCCAGTACTAAAAAAAAAAAAAAAAAAAAAAAAAAAAAGCAATTTTTTACAATAAACAATTGACTTACTTGTCAATAAACAGTTTTGTGACTTTTCAATCTAACCAATTATTTTGTTTTTGTCACCTATGGTCTATGTACATCCATTTTATTTTCATTCTCATAAGAATGAAACCAATTAAAGAACAGTTTATTTTTCATAACCTCCATTGGTTGAAGGCTTAAGTCAAAAGCCTTTGACAGAGGTGCTGGGCTACTGCACTACGATGCTGCAGAAAAATGACACACCAGGAGAGGAGCTGCAGCAGACACCCTCGCTTCTCAGTTAAAACCCCAGCCTCACCAATCAACTAAACATTCAAAGTTAATTATTTCCCAGAGATCATTTGCAGAGCTGGTTGTGGGTAAGAAGTCAAAACTTTGAGCTTGGCCAGGGCAGAAAACCATTGCTAGAGGGTAGAAAAGCAGGCCAAACTTTGAGAATTTTTCAGAGCTGCAGTGGCAAAATTTGAGACTTGATGTCCCTTAATACCAAACTTCCTATTGATAATAAATATGAGCAAAACAGCTCAACTTCCACAAAGCGGAACAGATTTTTCTGGAGTCTCTGAGTTATTGCTACATATCTGCCAGGGTATATATCGAACACTTCCTTGAAAATCCTGGAGCATAGTGCCCTAGAAACAAGGGCAAGACATATATGTTGTTGTTGTTAGGTGCCGTCGAGTTGGTATCCAACTCCCAGTGACCCTCATAGGGTTTTCAATGGCTGACTGTTTCGGGATTGCCTTGGGAGTGGATTGCCAGGCCCTTCTCCCATTTTTGCGGTGCTGGGAATTGAACTCGGGACCTCAGAGACTGCAGTGTAGCGCTCTACCAATTGAGCTAAATCCCAGCCCCAAACAGATATAGACTGAGCCTTAACCAAACTCTAACTAAACCTCAGCAAATATCAGTCATCAACAAATATCATATCAGCTCTTTAGGCTAGTTTCTCATTTTATATGCCTAGGGGAAGGAAAAGGTGGAGGGGAGTAAAAGGTACACAAGAAGATCAAAAAGTGGATCAAGTTTTAACTACAAGTATGTCTCTATCTACAATATTCAAGACCAGGTAAAACAAGACAACTAGCTATGATAGAATAATTGAAAAGCATCATGGTATATACCTTCTAAAACAGATTATAAAGGATATACTCCGTAAAAAGTAAAAGTATCAAAATTAAAATAATCATGGAGATAATTAAATATAAAGATATATTTCAAATTTTAAAGATCCATATAATAATTTCATAATTAAAACACAGTTCAAAGAGACTCAGAGACTCTAGGCAGAACTAAACACACAGTGCTACAGTATGGGTCTTGATGATCCCAAAGGCTCAGTGTTAAAGGCTGTGTTGCCAGCCTCTGGTGCTACTGGGAGGTGTTGGAACCTTTAGGAGATGGGGCTCATAGAAAGGAACTTAGATCTTTGGAAATGGGCCCTCAAGGGTATGTTGGGACTCCTGTGTCCTTTCTGTCTCTCTCTGTGCTTCCTGACCAACATTGAGTGAACAGTTTCCTCCACCATGTACTCCTCACTATGGGGTGCTGCCTCATGGCAGACCCCCAAGCAAAAGGGCCAAGTGACCATGACTCAAACTGTTAACCTAAACAAACCTTTCCACTTATTAGGAGAACTTATCTTAGGTATGTGTTACAGCAATGGAAAGTGAACACACACACACACACACACACACACACACACACACACACACACTCACACACACAGCAGCAGCAGCAGCAGCATATCATATAAAGATGACTGAAAAACAAAAGAAGTTCCTGATGGAAGAAAGAGAAATGAAACACATTGTGGCTGATTTTTCCTCAGAGAAGTAGAAGCCATATGACAGTGGAATAACATCTTTAAAATGCTAAAGAGGAAAAAGAACTCAACTCTGCATTCTATGCCAACTTAAGATGTCTTTTAAAAATTTAATGAAAAAAGAAAGATTTTGTCAGCGTTCCAGTAGGACTTCGTTTTAAGAAATGTTAACAAGTTATTCAAGAGGGAGAAATATGGTACCAGACAGAAACTTGAAACTACACAAAGAAATAAAAAGGGTGTGCCACAGAAAAAATTAAAGCAAACACAATTTTTTTCCTTTAGATTATTTATAAAGACAATTCTCTAAAGGAAAAATAGAGGCAATGTATTTCAGGCTTATAGTGAATATAGAGTCAAATATATGTAAAGAATAACATAAAAGAGAAAAATGGGGGGTATACTCTTTGAAGGTTCATATGCTATGTGTGAAGTGCGATAGTATTATTAAAAATACAGTATAATAAATTAAAGATATTATAAGACCTAGAGCAATCATACACACAAATATAGAGTATAATAAGTCCAATACAAAACGAAATTTGGAAGTAATTTCCAAAACAATGGAGCAAGGACCTCAGGAATTTGCTCCCCAACTAAACTAATAAACAAGCCCCCTCCAAAATATTAACAAATTCAGTGACATTCAAGAATGGATTTAATCTGACAGGAAAAAATTGTCAAGAAATCTGAAGGCAAGTCAATAAAAATGATCTATCCTCATATTCAATAAACAAAAAGAAAAAATGGTGACAAATGAAGAATGCTTTATAGACCTGTGGTACCTCATTAAACTCACCAATATTCATGTAAAGGGATTCCAAAACTGAGAAGAAAAATGATAGGGGCATAGAAATATGTGAAGTAACAAGAAATGGAAGCTTTATAAATTAGATGAAAAATATTTATGTTCAGAGAAAAGAAGACTGACAACTTTGAAGTAGAATAGTATCAAAGAGATCCACACTTAGACATATCATACTCAAGCTGGTTACAACCAAAGACAAAAAGAAATAAGCTGACCAATAAAAATAACTTATCGTATATAAAGATGCTCAATAAGATTAACAGCTGATCTGAGGGCAACTTGGACCAAAATCTCAAAAGAAGACATTAAGCGAAGGATAATTCCAAATATATAAGGCAAAAATAACCAGACTAAGAAATTCCCAAAACCCAACCCAGAGCCATATGAAATGTGAAAAAGCAAGACAAAGAAAATCCACCTATTGACCACAAGCCTTCAATAACTGAAATTAAAGACACTCAAATGCAACAAATGCCAAATAACTTAAAAGTCTGCTTGTAAGAATGTTAAAAGACCTCAAAGATAGCACAACCAAGCAGATGAATGCAATTGCAACACTGGACAAAAAGTCTCTAACTTAGAAGAAAAAAATCAGCAAAGAAATCAATATCTTTTAAAAAAAACCAAACAAAAATCATGGAGTTATAAAACACAGATAATGAAATAAAAGTGACAGTATAAAGTAATGTATTCAGATTGGATGAAGTAGAAAACAGGAAATCAGTGCCAGAAGAAAAAGGTGAAGAGCTCACTTATTCAGATAACAAAAAGGACAAGAAGATGAAAAATGTCACCAAAAATTTTAAGAGGTCTTTGATAAAATGAAGAGACATACCCAACAAATACAAGAGGTACAAGAAGGAGCTGTAACTAGAACCATAGGCATAGAAAACTCTATTCAATGAAATAATAGCTGAAAACTTCTCAAACCCAAGGGAAGAAATAAATACCCAAACCATAGAGGCATCCAGAACTCCAAATAGATTAGACCAGAACAGATCCTCTCCACATGACATTATGGTTGGAATGCTAAAACTACAAAGCAAAGAAACAATCTTAAAGGCTACAACAGAAAAAGTCAGCTCATTCACAAAGGCAAATCCATCAGAATAACAGCAAACTTCTCAGCATCAACACTAAAAGCAGGTAAAGCATGCACTGACATTCTTCAAGTCCTGAAAACAAATAACTACCAACCAAGAATACTATATCCAGCAAAATTATTCTTTAAAATAGATGGAGAAATTAAGACTTTGCATGATAAATACAAGCTTAAGCAATTCTTGACTACCAAGTCAGCATTACAGAGGACATTTAAAGAAATACTACATACAGAAGAAGAAAGGCAAACCCAAATAGATGACCACAGGAATAAATAAAATCCAAGAGAAGAATGCGTGAACAAAACAAGCTAGTTAAGAAGCAAAGATGCTGGGTGCTGTGGCGCACACCTGTAATCCCAGTGACTTGGGAGGCAGAGGCAGGAGTATCACAAGTTTGAGACCAGAGGCAGTCTGCACAATTTAGTGAAATCCTGTCTCAAAAAGTAAAAAAAAAAAAAAAAAAAAAAAAAAAAAAAAAAAAAAAAAAAAAAAAAAAAAAAAGGGCTGGGGGTGCAGCTCAGTGGTACAGCACTTGTGAAGCATGCAAGTGTGAGGCCCTGCATTCAACCCCCAGTACTGGAAAAAAAAGAAGAAGCAAAGATATCCAACCTAATAAACCAGCAGAACCCTAACAAGAACAGGAGACAAAATGAAGAACAATCAACATCCAAACCCAATAGAGAAACAACAAAATAATTCAGAATACCAAACTCCTCTCAATAACTGCCCTAAATGAAAATGATCTTAACTCATCGTTTAAAAGGTACCAAATGGCTTTTTGCTTCTTAATTAGCTTGTTTTGTTCATGCATTCTTCTCTTGGATTTAAAAGAATCCTCTTCAATATGTGGGATTCAAGATTCATCTCATTCACAATATAGATACAACTTCAACAACCCAGGAAAGAGTAAATCTTATGAGATGAACACATGAAAGAATGAGGGATACAATAGAAGTAAATTCATCCAACTTGGTTAACCAGCAAACCCCTAATATGACCAGAGGAAAAAGAAAAGAATAATCAACAACTAAATCAACTACGAAAACAACCAATAAAATCACACAAAGTACCAAATTCTTCTCAATAATGACGTCAACCATAAATGATCTTAATGCTTCACTCAAAAGACTCAGACTAGGTGACTAGACTAAAAAACAAGACCCAACTATTTGTTGCCTTCAATAGACGCATTGCACTGGAAAAGATACACACAGACCAAAAAGGAAAGGATAGAAAACAATCAACCATGAGGAACCACCCTCCAAAAAGGAAGGATTGCTATACTGACATCAGAATAAGTAGATGTCAGCCTGAAATTCATCAGAAGAGTCAGAGAAGATCATTACATATTAATAAAGTGAGCAATCAGTGAGGAAGACATAATGATACACACTCCATTAATGCACTGAACAATGGTGCACCTAACCTCATAAGATGAACACTACTGACCCTAAAGGAACAGATAGGTAGGGCCTGATGCAATAATAATGGGTGACTGCAATACCCGACTCTCATCAATAGACAGATCATCCAAACAAAAAATCGACAGAGAAAACTTCGAGTTAACACCATAGACCAAATCGACTTAATAGACATCTATAGAACATTTCAACCAACAGATAGAAAATATACATTCTTCTTAGCACCACATGGAACTTTTTCTAGACTAGATCACATTATGGGTCACAAAAGAAGTCTTAACAAACATAAAAGAAATCATTTCTTGTATTCTATCAGATTACAACAGACTAAAACTAGAAGTCAATAGCAAGAGAAAGTGTAAAAATGTCACAAATACGTGGAGAATGAACAACACATTTTTGAATGATCTTAGGATCATCAAAGAAATTAGGGAGAAAAGTTAAAAATCCATAGAATCAAATGAAAAATGAAAATACAACCTACCAGAACCTTTGGGGTAGAGAAAAAGGTAAATTATAGCTGTGAATGCTTATATTAAAAATAAACTTGGAGGAAGTCCAAAGGAATAACTTAATGATGTGCCTTAAGGCGTTAAAAGTAAAGCAAGTCAAATCTGTAATTTTCAATTCATGGTAGACTATCATTAATCTTCTGAAGACCTATTTTGGAAATTTCTTTCTTCCTTCCCATTATCACCATATCCACTGTGTTTTCTGTGGACTAAAACCCAAATTGTTTTCAATATAAACTATTGTGTGATATTTACTAGGTTTTAACTAATGCATTTAGTTTTCATTCTTGTTTAATTTGCAGCATTTTTTATTATGGGGAAAAGCTTAACATCTATTTCTTTTCGGTATCCAGAAAAACACATATGATATAGAAGGTCAAAATGTTATAAATACCTTCACCAAATAGGTCTTTACACTGATCATCCCCACTCATGCACTGTCCGTTCATGCAGAGCCACTCGTCTTTTGAACACGGATGCCCGTTAATAACGAAGAGGTTTTCCTGACATGAGGCCGACGAGCCATTGCAGTACTCAGTGACATCACATTCATTTTTGGACTCTCTACACATGTGTCCTCTTTCCCTAAACTGATGAGGCGGAGTCAATTACATGGAAAAAGGCAGAATGGGAACATGCAAGCATTAGAAAGAATAGTAAATTTCCATTGTGTAGCTCGTGTAGAACTTTTTTTTGAAAGCTCCTACTTGACAATCGTGACAGCAGTCTCCTGTAGCACACACCGACCCAGGTGACAGGGAGCACGTGGAGATATCGCAGCAGGGTGGTGGGTTATTAACACACTCCTGCAAAGCAAAGCAAATTCTTTGGAGCATCTTCCGACTTTTATTCACATTCTCCATACATCTTAATGGCGACAATATACGACATAACATAGATATACGCGCTTACCTTACATGTTGGTAAGTAAAATAATAAAGCTACTTATTCATCTATCCACCCAGCAGACATTTGTTGATTAAGTGCTACATCATGTGTTTTTTATGTTCCTAGGATAGGTTGGGAAAAGGACCTGACAATCCACTCCCAAGGCAATCCCGAAGCAGTCAGCCATTGAAAACCCTATGAGGGTCGCTATGAGTCAAACTCGACTTGACGGCACCTAACAACAACAACAACAACAGGGTAGGTTGGGGGCTGGGATTTAGCTCAGTTGGTAGAGCGCTGCGCTGCAGTCTCTGAGGCCCCGAGTTCAATTACCAGCACCGCAAAAATGGGAGAAGGGCCTGGCAATCCACTCCCAAGGCAATCCCAAAACAGTCAGCCATTGAAAACCCTATGAGGGTCGCTATGAGTCAGATACCGACTCGACGGCACCTAACAACAACAACAACAAGGTAGGTTGAGCTAGATTGGTGAGAGGATTTTTTGAAGCCATGAGGTCCACCATAGCCAAGACACGGAGGAGATCTCTGGCTCTTGTAGACAAAGAGATGTTAAATATTAAGATGTGAAATATACAGAAGTTGTTGTTAATTTTCTTGTGGTGACTACTTCTTACCTAAGCCTTCTGAATCCACCATATTTTAATAAGTCAATATGTTATGGGATGTGGTAAGTTCATTTCATTTTTAATGCTCTAATGGAAGGCTGCCTGCGGCCATAGCCCTGCAGCATCTGATCCGTCAGATCTCAGAAGCTAAGCAGTGTTGAGCCTGGGTAGTACTTGGATGGGAAACCGCCTGGGAACACCAGGTGCTGTAGGCTTGGGAGATGGACCTGGCAACCCACCCCTAAAAATCAATCTGTCACTGAAAACCCTATGAACAGCAGAGAAGCACTGACAGTAGTGTTTCCCATGTTGTATGTAGGGTCGCTATGAGTCAGATACTGACTCAACGGCACCTAACAACAACAGCAACAATGGGGGGCTGGAAATGATATTGCTTCTGAACATGAATAGGATTGTTGTCTTTTATAACACTTATCCGTATTCTATTGTGCCTTTGAAATGCTAAAATTCATCAATGCCCTGTGAATCTGCTTTTCTGAAATTCTCTTATTAGTGATAATAAGAAAGGAGAAGACTGGAGAGACCACGCATTTACACACATACGCACACGCACATGCACACACACTTATTTTTTTTCATTCCCAGAGATTTGAAATGGGGTTACTTGGAAAAAATTTCAGTAAGTCATACAAAAATAAATCATGGATTTCATTAGTCATAATAGGATTTATAGCAAGACACTCAGTGGGGCACATAAATTTTCAGTATTTTTCACATCTACTTTACCCAGTGAATATTATTGCTATTGCTATTTCTGTGTAATTCGAAAGGGGAGAGATTTAGTGGCTTAGGATTCATTCATATAACATTTAATGGGGCCAACATAAACTACTGCCAAACTTTAGTGAAAAAAATGTAAGAGGTTTCCAGTCAAACCAAACCAAGAAAAAAACCACATGGGTCATAGGGAATAATTGCTTAAAAACACGTTACCGATTTAGGTATCTAGAAACATGCTTTTACATTAAGATCACACATGAGTGACCTCAGCCATTGCAGAGGGAATGGTGAACCCCATCTATGTCTTCCTGGTTCTCCCTAGTCCATACTACTTACTCTCTGTGAGTACCTTGACAACTGCTCACCCTCTCTTTTCAAGTGATCTTTATTTTCAATCTCGTTCATTTCATTTTATGTCTACTTTCTCTCTTCTTTCTACTGTTCTTTGACTCTACACCTTCATCTAAGATTTCTGTGGTTTGGGAAAATTAGTTTTTCTTATGTATGTTTCAGGTCTTTTTGACTTAAATATTGACCTGGATTAAAATAGTCAAAAATCACCAATGTGCCTCCCATGTTTTCTTGTTCCATAGCGAAAGCTTTGCGTCTATCTTCCTAAACAGTAAAGGATTTTAGGTTAAAAAGAAGTGCTAGGAAAGGATACACTCAAGAAAATGAACCTAGGCCAATTCAGTTATAGGATGGATGACCTTGAAAATTACCTGTTTGAAAAGTTAGAGTGGTAATTATCAAGGATTATGGGAAGGAGAAATGGAGAGAGGATGATCCAGGGGTACAAAGTTTCAGCTCTGCAGGATGAACAAGGATATCTAATGTACAGCAATGTGAGTAGAGTTACGATGCTGTATACCTGGAACTTGCTGAGAGGATAAGTCCAAATAACTGTCACCAGAAAAAAGAAAGGAAAAGAAAGAAGCAAAGAAGGGAGGAAGGAAGGAAGGAGAAAGAAAGAGAAAGAAATAGAAAGAAAGAAAGAGAAAGAAAGAAAAGAAAGAAAGAAAGAGAAAGAAAGAAAAGAAGGAAGAGAGGGAGGGGAGGGAGGGAGGATGAAAGAGAAAAGGAAGAAAAGGTAATTTGTGAGATTAGAACTTGATTGTGGTGAATATTTCACAATGTTTACATAGAGCATCAATTTATACACTGTAAACATATACAATGTTTTTGTTGTCAACTGTATCTCAATAAAGTTAGAATAGAAAACAAAATTACTCATATGAATAATGTACAAATCAGCAAATCCATATACAATGTTTTTGTTGTCAACTGTATCTCAATAAAGTTAGAATAGAAAACAAAATTGCTTGTATGAATAATGTACAAATCAGCAAATCCATGCACCAGTCTATTTTTGTCCCTCTACCCCTTCCTAAAGGTCTGTGTCGAAAAATAACTGTGATGAATGAAGGAAGATAACATGCAACACTAGAAATGGTTAGGAATAATTCTGGTGCAATTCTGGTGTCTGTCTGTCCAAACTGGTACTGACCTCATTTGTCCCGCAATCACAAACTTCTCCTTCTTCCACATTCCCGTTACCGCAAACGGGTGTGTTCTTGTAAGATAGCAGTAAGCGTGGCTGATTCTGAAGACAATGGGACCTTTGACTTGATGTAAAATGCATAAAACTTTCCATGCTGCAGTTGCTGAAGAACTTCATACCACTGGAATGACTAAAAGAACACCCAGCTTCAAGTTTTTGTGTAAGAATTTCCAAAGTTGCCTACCTTTAGAATAAAGCGATTTAATTATCATTCCAAGACAGATCAAATGTTCCACGTTGCTAGTGTCAACAACTGTCATTTTCTGTGCAGAGGAAGTCCACTGTGCAAAAACTTAATCTTTTAGTAGGAATAAGTTGCTAATAAATAAAATGTTATTTGCTTTTGTATTACACTTATTTGTGACTCTGCTCTCTTGCTTTAGCTTCTACCTTACAAATCATCCCATCTCTCTTTGTTGTTTCCTTTTTCCTCTTATGACTTCTAAATGGTGGAATACCCATGCATTAATAAAAATACCCAGGCTTTTCCTTTCTTTATCTATACTTCATCATAAGCAATTTCATCCAGTTTTGTAGTTTAAACCACCTACATCTGACAGCTCAGATCTCTCTTCCTCTACCTCAAACTTGGGGCTGGGATTCAGGTCAGTTGGTAGAGTGCTGCTCTGCAGTCTCTGACATCCCGAGTTCAATTCCCAGCACCACAAAAATGGGAGAAGGATGTGGCAACCCACTCCTGAGGCAATCCCGAAACAATCAGCCATTGAAAACCCTATAAGGTTTGCTATGAGTCGGATAGGACTCGACAGCACCTAACATCAACAACCTCAAACTTATCATCTAAACTCCAGAGTCAAATACCAGAGTCTTTATTCATGTTTCTTATTGAGACTTCCTCACAGACATCTTAAATTTAAATTCTCTAAACTCTTCATCCCCCACACGTCTTTGCCGCACTGTGGGGGCTTGCGTGTTGCAATGAGGCTGAGAGCTCTGCCACTGTAACCTCGGACATGAGCAAGGTTACCCATGGTGGGCAGGTTTTCAGCTGAGCTTCCAGACTAAGACAGATTAGGGAGTAGGACCTGGCAAGCCACTCCTGAAACAACTAGCCATTGAAAACCCTATGGATAGCAGAGAGACACTGTCAGATATAGTGCTGGAAAATGAGGCCCCCAGGTTGGAAGGCACTCAAAAGACTACTGGGGAAGAGTTGCCTCTTCCAAGTAGAGTCTACCGTGATGATGGAAATGGAGTAAAACCCCAGGGTGCTCAACTTGCTGATGTGGCATGACTCAAAGTGAGGAGAAACAACTGTAAACATCCATTAATAATTGGAACATGGAATGTACGTAGTATGAATCTAGGCAAATTAGAAACTATTAAAAGAGAAATGGAACACATAAACATTGACATTCTAGGCATCAGTGAGCTAAAATGGACCAGCATAGGCCATTTTGAGTCAGACAATCATGTGGTCTACTATGCTGGGAATGATAAACTAAAGAGAAATGGGGTTGCATTCATCATCAAAAAAGACATTTCAAGATCTGTCATGAAATACAATGTTGTCAGTGATAGAATAATATCCATACACCTACAAGGAAGGCCAGTTAATAGGACTATTATTCAAATTTATGCACCCACCACCAAGGCCACAAATGAAGAAAGGGAAGACTTCTATCAGCTTCTGCAATCTGAAATAGATCAAACATGCAATCAAGACATACTGATCATCACTGGTGACTGGAATGCAAAGGTTAGAAACACAGAAGAAGGCTTAGTAGTGGAAAATATGGTCTTGGTGACAGAAACGAAGCTGGAGATCGCATGATATAATTTTGTCAGACCAATGACCTTTTCATTGCAAATACATTTTTTCAACATCATAAACGGAGACCATACACATGGACTTCACCAGATGGAATATACAGGAATCAAATTGACTATGTATGTGGAAAGAAACCACAGAGAAAAGCTCTGTACAAAATGTCAAAACAGAACCAGGTGCTGACTGTGGATCAGACCATCAACTTCTCCTATGCAAGTTCAAACTGAAGCTGAAGAAAATTAGAACAAGTATACGAGAGCCACAGTATGACCTTGAGTATATCCCACCTGAGTTCAGAGACCACCTCAAAAATAGGTTTAATGCATTGGACACAAATGATAGGAGACCAGAAGAGTTGTGGCATGACATAAAAGATATCATTCAAGAAGGAAGCAAAAAGTTCTGAAAAAGACAAGAAAAAAAGAGAAGACCAAATTACATGTCAAAAGAGACACTGGACCTTGCCCTCGAACATCGAACATCGAGCAGCTAAAGCAAAAGGAAGACATGATGAAGTCAAGGAACTAAACAGAAGATTTCAGAAGGCAGCTCGAGAAGACAAAAACAAATATTATAATGACACATGCAAGGAGCTGGAGGCAGAAAACCAAAAGGGAAGAACATGCTCTGTGTTTCTCAAGCTTAAGGAAGTGAAGTAAAAATTCAAGCCTCAAGTGGCAGTAGTGAAAGATTCCACAGAGAAAATATTAAATGATGCAGGAAACATCAAAAGAAGATGGGAAGAATACACAGAGTCATTATACAAGAAAGAATTGGTAGATGACCAACCATTCCAAGAGGCTGCATATGAAGAGGAACCAATGGTGTTGAAGGACGAAGTGGAAGCTGCCTTGAAAGGACTGGCGAAACACAAAGCTCCAGGAATTGATGGGATACCAATAGAGATGTTTCAACAAACAGATGCAGCTCTGGAGGTGTTAACATGTTTATGCCAACGGATTTGGAAAACAGCTACTTGGCCAACTGACTGGAAGAGATCCATATTTGTGCCTATTCCCAAAAAAGGGAATCCAACTGAATGTGCAAACTATTGGACAATATCATTAATATCACACACAAGCAAAATTCTACTAAAGATCATTCAGAAGCGACTGCAGCAGTATATAGATGGGGACTTACTGGAAAATCAGGTGGGATTCAGAAGAGGGCAGGGAACCAGGGACATCATTGCTGATGTCAGGTGGATATTAGCTGAAAGCAGAGAATATCAGAAAGATGTGTATCTATGTTTTATTGACTGCACAAAAGCATTTGATTGTGTGGATCATAAGAAATGATGGATAACACTTCGGAAAATGGGAATACCAGAACACCTAATTGTGCTCATGAGAAATCTGTACATGAACCAGGAGGCAGTTGTTTCAATAGAACAAGGAAACGCTGCGTGGTTTAAAGTTGAGAAAGGTGTGAGTCAGGGCTGTATACTTTCACCCTATCTCTTCAATTTATACGCTGAGCAAATAATCCGAGAAGCTGGACTTTATGAGGAAGAACGAGGCATCAAGATTGGAGGAAGACTCATTAACAACCTGCGTTATACAGATGACACCACTCTGTGTGCTGAAAGTGAAGAGGATTTAAAACATTTACTGATGAAGATCAAAGAGCATAGCCTTCAATAGGGGTTATGACTAAACATCAACAAAACAAAAATCCTTACGACTGGGTCAGCACACAACTTCACAATCAATGGAGAAAAGATTGAGGTTGTCCAAGATTTTGCTTTGCTTGGCTCTATACTCTACACCAGTGGAAGCAGCAGTCAAGAAATCAAAAGATGCATTGCTCTAGGAAAAGCTGTGGCAAAAGATCTCTTTAGAGTATTGAAAAGCAAAGATGTCATATTGAAGACGAAGGTGCGTCTGACTCATGCCATGGTATTTTCAGTCGCATCATATGGTTGTGAAAGCTGGACATTGAACAAGAGAGACAGAAAAAGAATTGATGCTTTTGAATCGTGGTGCTGGAGACGTCTATTGAATATACCATGGACTGCCAAAAAAACCAACAAATCTGTCCTAGAAGAAGTGCAACCAGAGTGCTCCTTGGAAGCAAGAATGGCCAGACTGCGTCTTACATATTTCGGACATGTAGTCAGGAGAGAACAATCCCTGGAGAAGGACATCATGTTTGGGAGAGTGGCAGGTCAACGCAAAAGAGGAAAACCCTCCACCAGATGGATTGACACAGTGTCTGCAACAATGGGCTTAAACATAAATAAG
>VMDO01010614.1:0-36400 GCA_007922755.1 Pedetes capensis | reverse complement strand
CAACAAACTCTTCATAACCCTTGCCCAAAAGCTTCCCCCCACAAAGGACAACATAGTGCTTTAGAATGTGTAATCTGCCACCAATCAAACCACGCAGGTTAAAATCTTAGTTTTGTCATTTAAAGGTCGTACATGCTTGTAAGACTTATGCAAATTTACATATATCACCATTCCCTCTTTCTGATATGGAGACAAAGGTATCATGTATCTCATAGAGTTGTGAGAATATAATTCACGTAAAGCACAAAGAAAGGTGTTTGCCTATAGTTTGTACTGTTAATATTTCCAACCTCAATAAAAGGAAACTGCAAGTGGCAAGTTGGCCAGGACAAAATCTTCTATTTGTCACCCATCTTACATCTGTCAAGAAATACTGTCAAATCTATCTACTAACGATATCCAGAATGTATCCAGAATGTGTTCTCTGTAACAACCACCTACTCCCAGCCTCCATGAATTCTCATTACAGGTTAATGCAACAGCCCCCCAATTGACCACAACTTTCAATGTGTGTCCTTTGCATTTTTTTTTTCCTCAAAAAGCAATCAAGTGCATTCCCTTAAACATTGGTAATTTCCCGATACTCCTCTGTTTGAGTAGATCTCCAGTTTCTCAACCATGCAGACTAAAATGCATGTTATCTATCCACCAATGTCTTTGCTAGGGTTTTTTCCTTGTCTACCTAAACTCACCCTGCTCGGCTATGTTGTTTAGAAAATAATAATAAGGAAAAATATCTACACGTGTTTCGTATAGATATAGAATTTTTTCCAATTTTTTGATCCGTGGTTCATTGAATCTGTGGAGGTAGGAATGACTGGAACAGAGCACCAACTGTACCGTGCTTTTTTTTTGTTGTTGTTATTAGGTGTCGTTGATTTGGGTCCAACTCAGAGAGACCCTCATAGGGTTTTCAATGGCTGTTTCGGGATTGTTTTCCACTGTGGACTGCCAGATCTTCTCCCATTTTTGCATGCCGGGGATTGAACCCGTGTCCTCAGAAAGCACAGAGCAGGTGCTCTACCATTTGAGCTAAACCCCAGCCTGTACTTGGTGCTTACCATAAATAAATTCACTTGTTGTCTCCCCACACTTCCTTGTCTGTAAATGTCCAATTTTACAGCATGTAGGTCCTTGACCAAATACCCAAGTCAATCGTTTTTGCACAGGTACTGTGTCAATGCTGATCTCTAGTACCTCTCTCATACAAAGAGGAAAGTCAAATATCCCTGCTGTCTTTAGTGTTAAATCTAACCGGTCTACAGTATATAATGAGGGTTTCTTTATATGACAACTAACACATTGAAGCCTGCAGCTGTAGCCCTGTGGCATCTGATCCCATCAGGTCTCAGAAGCTAAGCAGGGTCAGGCCTGGTTAGTACCTGGATGGGAGACTGCCTGGGAACACCAGAAGCTGTAGGCTTGGGAGAAGGACCTGGCAACCACCTCCCAAAAATCAATCTGCCATTGAAAACCCTATGAACAGCAGAGAAGCACTGACAATAGTGTTTCCCCTGTTGTACAGAGGGTCGCTATGAGTCGGATACCAACTTGACGGCACCTAACAACAACAACAACAACACATTGAAAGAAGATCGAATTATTTCTCTCCTCATCAACCAGTTTTAGGGAACCCCTAAGGAGGCCGTTGGTGTGAAGTGACTAAGAAATATGGGTGCAATGGATGTAGATGACATGGACATGGGAGGTCCCTTCTCATTTTATTTACTTGTGCTGTCTGGACCTTCTCTAGCCTGCTTCCAGGTACTTGGACACCATTTTGGTCACCACGTGAATTGATATACTCGCTTGATCTCATAATTCTGAAAATCCTCAAATTATAACAAAAATACTCAACTTCAGTACCATTCTCATTTGCTATTTCCTGAAAGCCTGCTCTACTTTACAACAGCCTTGGAACTCCTTCCCCCAAGAGTTGCAACCAAAGTACAGATCTTCACTGCACGCGATGGATCCTTGACAGAGATTCCGGGTGTACCTAACCTTCCGGGAACAGTGGCAGTTTCACTGTAACTCAGCGATAACAAAGACTAAAGAACAAGGCATCCTGCCCCACACTGTGCACCCGTGACACTGCCCCGTCTTTAGGCAATCTCTTGCCAAAGACGTCTTGTTGCTGTCAGATCATTTATTGATCCAGGTCTGCAATCATTTCATAAAGGCATGTTTTCTATAGCCCCTTTGGGGCTACTATTTTATGATGGAGTTTCCCCACATCAGAGTCTGAGACAAGAGCTTTGACAACAAATACTTTAGAGAAGACACCGTGGAAGCCCCCACATGTCTGCCAGCTTGTCACTCTGTGGGGTCTTGTGTGTTGCTGGGATGCTGAAAGCTATGCCACCAGTATCTGAGATACCAGCAGGGTCACCCATGGGTGGACAGTTTGCAGCTGAGCTTCCAGACTAAGACAGACTAAGGAGAAGGACCCAGCAACCGACAATTAGCCATCGAAAACTCTATGAATAGCAGAGAAGCACTGTCAAATATAGTGATGGAAATTGAGTCCCCCCCCAGGCTGGAAGGCATTCAAGAAACAACTGGGGAAGAGTTGCCTCCTCAAAGTAGAGGTGACCTTAATGATAGGAATGGGGTCAGGCGTGGTGGTGCACGCCTGTAATCCCAGCAGCTCGGGAGGCAGAGGCGGGAGGATCGCAACTTCGAGACCAGAGGCAGTCTGTGTAACTTAGCGAGACCCTATCTCAAAAAGTAAAAAAAATGGGCTGAGGAGCAGCTCAGTGGTCCAGCACTTGCAGAGCATGCAGGCGCGAGGCTCTGGGTTCAACCCCCAGTACCACACACACAAAAAAAAAAAAATGATAGGAATGGAGTAAAGTCCTTGAGACATTCATTTGCTGATGTGGCACGACTCAAATGAGGAGAAACACAGTGGCTGCAGCAATGGGCTCAAACATAAAAAGATCGTTGGCATGGAGCACTGTCAGGTCGTGTTGCGTTCTGTTGTACACATAGGGTCGTTATGAGTCGGAACTGACTTGATGGCACCTTAACAACAGCAACACGGTGGAGGCAGAAGTGAAAGAACAGAGGCGTGATTCAATGGGAACTTGATTCTCTAAGACATTAGTGAAGCAGACAAGGCCCCCTGGAACTGTCCATCCAAAAGACAGGAGGCTGGCTCCGGTCATGGACTGGGTGGTTTGCTATTTTGTCCTACTCCTATACAATTTCTTAATGGATTCTAAGAAGAATGATGCCAACACCAAACAAATTCCCTAGGTCTTGAGCAGAAGGCCTTCTCTAGGACAACGCTCAATGGCAGTGTCTCTGAAGTCAGGGAAAGCCAAGACTTCTGGCTGAGCCCTAGCAAGCTGACGGAGACCGCTTCTAACAGATACGCTGACAAATAATTCTTGCGTAGCAATGGCAAGCCTGGATATGGCTTATCAAGTCATGTATCACTCATGTGTTATAAAACTGTACAAATAAACAGTGATTCGCATGAGGAAACAAGTGTGCCATTTGATGACAAGAGCTATTGGGATAGATATGAAGTGTGGATTTTGGTCTGGGCTCCTAAGTCAAGGATAATCTTCAACCATTCATATTTATTCAACAAGATGGACTCTGCTTACACTAAATATACCAAAACTATCTTACTATACATGATTCATGTGAGGTATGAAAGTCAAGCTTCTTACATTGCTTCCGGGTTCATCACGCAGACAGCTTCCGGGCACTGGCATTTGCTAACGTCATCATAGCCAATCCCCATACTGAGGCTCAGTAACTGGGCTACAATCACAGCAAGTGATTCCAGGCTTATGGTTCTGGGGTGCTGAAAATAAAAAGAACACAAATGTACGTGTACACATTGGGGGAGATGCTTTAGCTTCTGGTAGAAAAATGTAATGATGAAAAATAGTCACTTAATAAGATAGCGTGACATCCATGTTGACCTAACTTAATCTGTTTCAGGTATGACTCCAAGCATAAGAATAAAAGATGAAATCTGAAACTGTAATCAAATGTCCATCGATGACTCATCTGGTGGCGTCAGACCAAGGAAAATAACTTGGCCTTGTTACTTGTTACACATATGTAACAACAGTGTGCTAGTCATGTCAGTGCTCACAAAAGAAAACCTTTAAAGGAAAACACAGACATGTGTATGTCAAGTTTTGAACAATTTGATTTTTCAGAGATGATATTTTGTATGACTGCTCGACACATTTGTTGTTGTTGTTGTTGTTGTTGTTGTTGTTATGCAACAGCATATGAAACTCCCTCTCCTCCTGCCTCAGCCTCCCAAGTACTGAAATCACAAGTGTGCACCATCATGCCTAGGCACACACAAAAAAAACACTTGGTGAAATAATTTACATTATGCTAAAAATGATGGATACTAAGAATGCTGACTTCCAAAGTTGTTTAAACTTTATTTTAAAAACTAAAGCACTTTATCTTGTCTACTTCTTCCTCCTCTTCTTCTTCCCATCCTCCTCCCCTTCCCCCTCCCCCTCCTCCTCTTCCTCCTCCTCCTCCTTCTTTTTGTAAAATATGACCCTTATTATAGCACATTTTGATGCTACTAAAAGATGAATTGTCTGCAGCCATAGCCCTGTGGCATCCAATCCTGTCAGATCTCAGAAGCTAAGCAGGGTAGGGCCTGGTTAGTTCTTGGATGGGAAACCGCCTGGGAACACCTGGTGCTGTAGGCTTGCGAGAAAGACCCAGCAACCCACTGTCAAAAATCAATTCACCACTGAAAAGCCTATGAACGCAGAGAAGCACTGACAATAGTGTTTTGCCTGTTGTACGTAGGGTCGCTATGAGTTGGATACCGACTCAACGGCACCTAACAACAATAACAACCCTCCCCCAAGCCTGTCACATAAATAGCAGAGATTTTGTTTTGCATTTCATTGGTAGCTGATATATCTATATATCTACCTAGATATACATAGATATATAGATATATATTTTTTATTTCCTACTTTCTAAAGTCTTTTGGCTGGGATTTAGCTCAGTTGCTAGAGCACCACTCTGCAGTCTCTGAGGTCCCAGGTTTGATTCCCAGCACCACAAAAATGGGAGAAGGATGTGGCAATCCACTCCCCAGGCAATCCCGAAAACAATCAGCCACTGAAAACCCTATAAGGGTCGCTATGAGTTGGACATAGCTCTACAGTACCTAACAATAACAACAACAACAACAACAACAACAACAACAACAACAACAAAGTCTTTTAGATTAATTGACCACGTATATGCTTTTTGGAGATGGAGGTAATTTATCCATATTCAAATCAGCTCAATTTATACACTTAAAGACTGTGAATGTACTTCTAGGTCACCTCTTTGGGCTCCTGAAGTTTAGGTATGTTGTGTCTTTAATGTTTCTTAGCTCAGAATGAATTTCCAATTTCTCATATTTTAATTTTTCCTTTCTTTAAAAAATGTCCTATTATTTAATCCTAATTTAATCCACCATGATGAAGAGAATATTTTCTGTAAGATTTCAGTCATTTCATATGTATTGGTACTGCTTTACCTACATATAACTTATTTTAGTAAATACCCTAATATTCTGCTGTTTTGATATAAAGTCTTATGAATTTTGAGAAAATGAAAGATCATATTGCTGAGAAGGTTGTTTTTTCATCCTTAGATATGATTATGTTGTTGTTGTTGTTGTTAGGTGCCATCGAGTCAGTATCCGACTCATAGCGACCCTGTGTACAAGAGCTGAAACACTATTCTAAGGGCTTTCTCTGCTATTCATAGGGTTTTCAATGGCGGATTGAATTTTGCAAGTGGGTTTCCAGGTCCTTCTCCCAAGCCTACAGCATCTTGTGCTCCCAGGTGGTCTCCCATCCAAATACTAACCAGGTCCGACCCTGCTTAGCTTCTGAGATCTGACAGGATCGGATGCCACAGTGGTACGGCTGCAGACACTTTATCTTTAACCAGAATATATTTTATTACCTTATTCCACCTTCACTTTTTCCTCTTAGAATATCTCTTGTAAAAATCTAATGTTTGACTTAAAAAAAAAACTTTAAATGAATCAGAGATTCTCTCTCTTATTTGTGAATGTCATCTATTTACATTCATATTATTACTGTTGTCGTTGTTGTTGTTAGGTGCCATCGAGTTGGTGTCTGACTCATAGTGACCCTAGTCTGCTATTCACAGTGTTTTCAATGGCAGATTGAGTTTTGGGAGTGGGTTGCCCAGTCCTTTTCCCAAGCCTACAGCACCTGGAGTTCCCAGGTGGTCTCCCATCTAAGTACCAACCAGGCCCGACCCAGCTTAGCTTCTGAGATCTCATGGGACCGGGTGTCATATTGGCATGTGTGCAGGCACTGTTACGTTAGGATATAATTAATATAGTTTAATGTATATTTAATATCATTGTATTTGATGTTTTCTATTTATTTCATTTTACATTATTGATCTTGTGAGTTTTTCTTCTTTGTCTATATGGACACTTCTTCCCTTGTTGTTGTTGTTGTTGGGTGCCGTCGAGTCCATATCCGACTCATAGAGACCCTCTGTACAACAGGGGAAACACTATTGTCAGTGCCTCTCTGCTGTTCATAGGGTTTTCAATGGCAGATTGATTTTTGGGAGGGAGTTGCCAGGTCCTTCTCCCAAGCCTACAGCTTCTGGTGTTCCCAGGCGGTCTCCCATCCAGGTACTAACCAGGCCCGACCGTGCTTAGCTTCTGAGGTCTGACGGGATCGGATGCCACAGGGCTACAGCTGCAGGCCACTTCTTCCCTTAGACTATCCTATACCGCAGTTTTATTCTTATTGTTTGTTCTTAAAACAAATATTCCTTCCATATACCTCAATGTTTTTCTAAAATTTAGTAATAGCTACACTGTTTTCTTAAGAAGACAATTCCATAGCATGTTCTCATCTCTATCTACCATTTCTACCTTCTCCTTGCCCTCCCACACCATCACAGAGAATGAGTTCATGCTTAATATTGATATGACCTCCTTCTCTGTCCACTATTGGCCTCATTCCAGCTGCATTTTTGTTAAGACAAAAAATAAATAAAATAAAATAAAATTTGCAGTGTTTCTTCGTTCTTATTTTCATAATATTTACAGCTTTTTATGAAAACACCTATATAAATATTTCTCAATGTGAGTAATCATTTGATGATTCTTTTGCAAACTTGCATGTCTCAGAGGATTTTTATTATCTTATTTTTTAAATATATGAATTATAAATCCAAAGTAGTTTTCTGTCAATGCTTTAAATTTTTTTTCCTGTCTGGGTGTGTATGGAGGTGTTGAACCCAGGGCCTTGTGCATACTTTGCAACAGCTCTGCTACTGAGCTGTAGCCTCAGTGCCTTCATATTTAAAAGGATTTTTAAATTTTTTTTTTTTTAAATTTTGAGATAGGGTCTTACTAATTTACACAGGCTTCCTTTGGCCTTGAACTTGCAATCCTCCTGCCTCTGTCTCCTGAGTCTCTGGAATTATAAGCACGTCCCACCACATCTGGCTCGATTAGTACTTTAATAAGTTTTTTTTTTTTTTTTTTTTCAATTCGATATGGCTTTTCTGACCCTGGGATTTCTTCTTCCTTATAATATTTATTTTTCTGCCTGTCAGTAGCAACTTTTCCTTGCATCTGATATTTTCATTTCCTTGCTGGGGTGCAACCATATGCGCTCTTTTTGCCTTTCTGTGGCTCTTTCCAGTTAGCAACTTGCTTTGCTTCCCTCCCGCCAGATGCTGCAGCGTGAGCCATCACAGTACGGTTTCAGAAGGGATTTCCTGGCACAGTCACTTCATGGGTCAGGTGGTGGCTGGACACAGTGTTCTGTGAATATCATTTTGTGGAATTTATCTCCATTTTTCCTGCACTTGTTTTCATGGGTCCTTTAAAGGCTTATGCCAATTATTCTGAATATCTTAGATACTATCACTTTTATTTCCACCACCCATGTCTCTTAATGTTTCTTTTATTTTTCTCATCTTTTTTTTTTTTTAAGGGAAGCCGTAACCACTCAGTTGTCTCAGTACCTCATCTTCCCTATCATTTTTTCTGAGGTCCCCTGGGAGAGGACTTAAATCTAGTTTTCTGATTTGATAACTTATAATTTATATGCATCAATCCTATGCCTGAGGTAATTTGTCATAGTTATCATTTATACCTAATTTTCCAATAGTCCTATGGCATGGTGGCAGGGCAAGCATGGTGGGGTTGAGGGCAGAGAACCTCACATCATGGCAGATCAGAAAGAGAGAGCAGAGAATGAATGGAACTGCAGGTCTGGGTAAAGACCTCCAAAGCCCCCAGTGATTCACTTTTGCTAAGTTAGATCTTACCTCCCACAGTTTCACAGCCTGCACGAACAGCACCAACAACTGGGGATCCAACATTCAAACACATGACCACTGGGGGACTTTGAGATTCAAGCCACAGCACCTGTTTCAAATACCTTGAGATTTTCTACTAACATAAGTTGTCAGGTAGTGAATTTGGTTCTCTTACTCTTTGCCTTTGTCATGTGAAACATTTTAACATGAATGATAAACAGTTTCAAATGCTTCATTTTAATCTGGTTCATAATTTTGTTAGCTATCTAACTGATTTAAAGAATCTAAGCTTTAAATTAAAATAAATACATGATTAAATATTAAGGCTATGGGAAAATTGATGATATCATATAAGACTAAAATGACCATTACCCTAACAACTTCCTAAAATGGATATGTTGCACTCATGAGATAAATATTGTAAAGTTTTTTATATGCACTAAGTACAATGAGGACTTTTTGTAGTTTAAACATTTTTATCATCAGTAGGGACAAATATCCTGGGAATAATACAAATTTTGATATACATAGAAATAATAAAGTTAGGAATTTTTAATTTTATAGTATTCCACATAGCATTCGATTATATATTATAGTCAAGTAGAGTAAGCCATACTATACCATAGCAACACCTCCCGCGTAGTTTTTATCGCACATCTTCCCTTGGAAGGTGGCACCAACATACTGTGATATTTCTCTGTAACTTAAATGTAAAAATGAATCATAACCATTAATTTTGCAAAATTAAGCATGATTAATATTCAATTTCACAAGATATGTTTTAATTTTGCACATTGATTAAACTCATAAATACTTCCACTAACATTAGTTTTAACACAGTTTAGGATATGCCTAATGTTTCTGCAGCTGGGATTTAGTTCAGTTGGTAGAGCATTGCGCTGCAGTCTCTGAGGACCCGAGTTCAATTCCCAGCACTGCAAAAATGGGAGAAGGACCTGGCAATCCACTCCCAAGGCAATCCCCAAACAGTCAGCCATTGAAAACCCTATGAGGGTCACTATGAGTCGGGTACCGACTCAAGGGCACCTAACAACAACAACAACAACAACAACAACAACAATGTTTCTGCATCTTTTAAAAATGATAAAATAGGTTGGAAAGGTAGCTCATGATGGTAGAGTGCTTGCTTAGCATGCAAAAGATCCTGGGTTCAATTCTCAGCACTGGGAAGAAAACCCCTAATAAAAATGATACCTTGTTGTTATTAGGTTCTGTCAAGTAGGGTCCAACTCATAGAGACCCTATGTACAACAGAACGAAACACTCCCTGACACTGGGCCATGCCTGGCACTATGTCAGTGCTTCTTGCTATTCATAGGGTTTTCAAGGGCTGATTGTTCTAGGAGTGGGCTGCCAAGTCCTTCTCCCATTTTCGTGGTGCTGGTGATCAAACCTGGGGCCTCAGAGAGTGCAGAGCATCATTCTACCAACTCGGCTAAACCAAAGCCCCAAGAAAAATGATACAGTAGATAAAAAAAAAAAAAAAAAGAAATAACAGAAAGTGCATTTTCGTATGGCTTTCCAGAAGAAATAACAGAAAGTGCATTTTCATATGGCTTTCCAGAACATAATGCATTTTCAGTCAATGTAGGGCTTCCTTTTGCTAAAATGAATAAATCCCCCAAAGTAAATATGATAAAAATAAAACAAATTCCTTACAATAAGAAAGCTAAGGCAATGCAGCTGAGAAATGGGCAAAGTCATCAAAGACCTGAAGTCTCCTCTTTAATCTGATAGAGCTAGCCTGCCAGAGGCACACAAATGAATGATATATGCATGGGATAGAAGATAAAAAATACTAAAAATTTAAAACTTACATATATCAGTTATTTTATGTGATATATATATTCTGAGTTATTGATAAGAGTAAAATGAAGAACTTATTAAAGGGGAGAAGAGGTTATATACCAAGAGCTCTAGCACAGTGTGGCCACCTTACATTCACATTATATTGAAATAGACAACAGTATTACCATTTCTTTGTTACTTATTTAAATTTTGTGACAACAAAGTAAGGAAAAAGGCTAAATGACTATAGTCATAGAATTCAGGTATGTCTCTTCAAATAGATATTGTTAATATTTGATGCATAGCTAAGGATGTTAAATGATGTGGTGTGAGCTCAAGGTAAGATGGTGTGTGGAAGCAAGATTGAAGGAATGAGATTTATCTACAAACCAGTGGGTAAAATGATGAATATAAAAAATCCTGCCATAAACAATACTCTGAAAAATAATATTCACGTAGTATTTTACATCAGAAAAAAATGACAGAAGACTTTTATATTTTCCCCTTAAGCACCTGTCAGAATTCAGGAATTGGGTCCAATTGGTACGTTTTCCTTGTATAACCCTTGGTAATTCCAAAATATACTTACACAAGTAAAAATGCCATGTCGTGAGGACGCAAGACAAGGTAAGATCTTTTCCATTTTAGAAATCTATACAACAACTCCTTAGCATCTCCAGTGGTTGCAATCTTGTTTTCATCCATCCAAAATTCCAATGAAGACAGAATTACTGTAAGATGAAAGGAAGTAAAAATCTAAAATAGAACACATACAAAAATCTGTTCAAACGGCATGGTCTACATGGGTATGCAAGATATCTATGAAAAGGAACTCCTGATCTATGAAACAACTGAACTGCAAAGCTGGACTGGATCTCCAAAAGCATGGGAGCAGGGAGTAAGTGCTGCTGGTGGTACAAGTGAGACTTGGTACTTGGATGTGCTTGCACTTGAGCAAGCTCCATGACACGTGTTTCATTCATTTCATGAACGCACTAATTTCAGCAATTTAATGTTTACAATAGTCTAACAAGACATACGCAAATACGATTATTCTGATTTCTTACTGGTAGGAAAACTGAAACTTAAAATGAAGCGTAATTTCCCCTACATCACACATGTGTCTATTCGGGAAGTGTCGTGAAAGAAGCCATAGCAATTGTTTCACTAACCTAAGCCAGTGTAACAGCGTTTAAAAGGCAAATACTTACAGCATTCGTCAATCCAATCAACTGGAAAATTTTTTGAGTGACAACAGCAGTATCAGAACCCATGTGCGCATACTGTAAAACACAATTAATTTTTAGACCTACTTACATTTTGCCTATCACTTAAGGGCTATTGTTTTTCTGTTTAAAATTTAACATAGTAAAGAAAGCAAAAACTGTATTTTCCATATTTGGACTCAGCCATCCCTTAAGAACCTGTGTCATCCTCTGGACAAAATAGAAAGTTTTGTGATCTATATAATTTATGCATAACTCCATTATTATCAATTTAATGGGAAATGCATCATAATTATCATGATTTTTTTCTTTTTTTGCACCAGTGAATCAATAAAGTTGCTATTAACAGTTAAAAAAAAAGAAAGTGTTTACATGGTCAGCATACTAACTTTTAACTGACAATTTATTATTATACAAACCATACGATTATATATTCAGTGTGAACGTGGAAAACATAAAACACCTTGAGAGACTAAAAACAAGGGATAAATTCACTATCAATAAATTAATGATAAGGACTGCTGACAGAAAATGGTGCGGCTAAACGATAAAGTTTAAATATAAACACCTAGGCTGCAAAGTTGAGAATCAAAATCAGAAAGATTGTAAATTGACTGCACCCACTTAAAGCCATGTCTGCCTGGAAATTTCATTAAAACAATTATAAAATATCAATAGAATAATAAAGGTTCACAAGAACAAAAAATACAGAAAAGGAAAAGGCAAAACGCAAAGACAAAATTTGCGAACTGAAAAATGTTTGAGCAGATCTAAGAAATGCGAATCATAAGTCAGTAGAGCAATATAACTCACCTGGAATACCCTGATTTGCTTGGCTACACTGGTGTCTTTGAGAGCAAGAGAAGTTGGTGCTAAGAGCAGAGAGATTACTTAAATTGTGTTCAAGAAGTAGTTAAGCCTGGGGAAACTTCCAGAATAGGTATGTGGAGAAACTCCCAGAATGTTACCTGCTAAAGGGATTCCAGCCTGCAGCTGTAGCCCTGTGGCATCCGATCCTGTCAGATCTCGGAAGCTAAGCAGGGTCGGGCCTGGTTAGTACCTGGATGGGAGACCACCTGGGAACACCAGAAGCTTGGGAGACGGACCTGGCAACCTCCTCCCAAAAATCAATCTGCCATTGAAAACCCTATGAACAGCAGAGAAGCACTGACAATAGTGTTTCCCTGTTGAACAGAGGGTCGCTATGAGTCGGATACCGACTAGACGGCACCTAACAACAACAACAAAGAGATTCCATTTATACATCATTTTAGAAATAAAAAATATAGAAATGGAGAACAGATTAGAAATAAAAAATATAGAAATGGAGAACAGATTAGTGGATTCCAGAGGCCAGAGAAAGAAGAGAAAGAAAGAAGTGGGTGTAGCTAGGAAAAAAAGCAATATAGTAGATACTTGTTGCAGTAGAATTCTGTATACTGACAGCATCAATTACAATAGAGGGGCATATCATTTAAAGAGTAGGCAGGATCTCTATGTATTATTGCAACAGCTTGTTGTTGTTGTTGTTGTTAGGTGCCGTCGAGTTGGTACCCGACTCATCGCGCCCCTCATAGGGTTTTCAATGGCTGGCTGTTTCGGGATTGCCTTGGGAGTGGATTGCCAGGCCCTTCTCCCATTTTTGTGGTGCTGGGAATTGAACTCGGGGCCTCAGAGACTGCAGTGCAGCGCTCTACCCACTGAGCTAAATCCCATCACCTTGCAACAGCTTATGGATATGTAATTCTCTTCAAATAAATAGATAAAATTAAAAAATTAAAAAAAAAAAAAAAAGTAGAGCCGGGCGTGGTGGCGCACGCCTGTAATCCCAGTGGGTCGGGAGGCAGAGGCAAGTTCGGGAACAGAGGCAGTCTGTGTAACTTAGTGAGACCCTGTCTCAAAAAGGTAATAAAAAAAAAAAGCGGCTGGGGGGTGCAGCTCGGTGGTCCAGCACTTGCAAAAGCATGCAAGTGAGAGGCCCTGGGTTCAACCCCCAAGTATGGCAAAAAAAACAAAACAAAACAACAAAAAAAAAAAACAGAAAAAAAACCTAGAAAATTTCCACTTATGACAAAAGGAAATAACAAAGGAGGAACGAAATAGTTGCAAAACATAGAACAAATCAAAATGATAGTCACAAATATATACATAAATGTCATTAAATATGAATGGATTAAATAATCCAATGAAATATATTAGCTGTTTACAAGAGACGCATTCCATTCTCAAATGTACAAATTACTTGAATGTAAAAGGATTGAAAATATATTCCATGCCAATAGCAGTGATAAAGGAGCTGAGATGTCTATCAGAAAGTTATAAAATTTTAGCCATATATGCATCCAAGAAAAGAGCCAGAAAATTACAGAAAGTGAAAACAGAATTGAAGGGAGAAATAGACAATTCAATAATAGGGATTTAAGTATACAACTTTCAATAATAGAACAACTGCAAAAAATCAACACAGATTTTAAAGACTAAAACAAAATTCTAAGTCAGAAGGTATCTATAGAACATTGCACTACAAAACAGCACAATATGCATTCCTTTCAAGTGTCCATGGAATATGATCCAGAAACAGACCATATGATGAGCTGTAAGATAGGATTTTGAAAAAGTAAATCGAACTTAAAAATACAAAGTATGTTCTTTGGAGGTAACGGGGTTTAGTTTAAACACAAAGAGAAATTTAGAAAATTCAAATTATGTAGAGCCAATTATTCAAAAGCAATGATCAAAAAAGAATCACAGGGGGACTTGTTGTTGTTAGGTGCCGTCAAGTTGAGTCCAACTCATAGTGGCCGTCATAGGGTTTTCAATGGCTGACTGTTTTGGGATTGCCTTGGGAGTGGGTTGCCATGTCCTTCTCCCATTTTGTGGTGCTGGGAATCGAACTCAGGACCTCAGAGACTACAAAGCAGCGCTCTGCCAACTGAGCTAAATCCCAGCCCACGGGGGGACTTAGGAAGTACCATATTAATCAAAATACAGCATGACAAAACTAATGGCATTTGGCTACAGCAATGACCAGTAGGAAATTTATAGCCAGGAGAACAATGTTTGAAAGAGAAGCATCTTAAATCATTAACCTAATTTGCCACTTTAGGAACTTGGTATAAGAAGAACAATTTGAAACCAGAGAAAAGGAGATAGGGATGAATGATAAAGATCAAATCCAAAATTACTGAAATGAAGATGTAAAGACATAGACAATAAACAAAACAAAGCTACTTATTTGAAAAGATGAAAAGAACTGAGAAATCATTAGCCACACCAGTAAGAACAAAAGAGAGAAGTTGAAATTGAGGATGAAAAAGGGCAACAAGTCCTGACCTTAGAGAAATAAGGAAGATTGCAAGAGAACACTGTGTATAATTATATTGCAAAATTTGGGTAACGTAGATGAAATGGATGACTCCTTCAAAGTCAGGAATTAATAAAAGGGGTTCAAGAAATCAACAATATAACAGATGAAAAGATTGAAATAGCAATTTAAAAATGACTTTTTAAAAAATTTCTAAAGAACACAGGTTTTTTTTTTTTATTGGAAACTTTTAATGGGCACCTTCATGTGATTCATTCTGACATGCTTTTCATTGTGTTGTTGTTGTTAGGTGCCGTCGAGTCGGTATCTGACTCATAGCGACCCTGAGTACAACAGGCGAAACACTATTGTCAGTGCTTCTTTGCTGTTCATAGGGTTTTCAATGGCAGATTGATTTTTGGGAGGGGGTTGCCAGGTCCTTCTCCCATTTCATTGTGACATTTTCATATATGCATTTTGTTGGACATTACACAGATAAGTTCCCCCTTACCCTCTTGTGCATTTCTCCCCCATCCTGCCCCCCCCCAAATACTTCTCTTCCATTTGCTTGTCTTTTTATAGCAATAGTTTTCTATATATCCTTGGGTTCCAATTATGTTTAAGATCAAAACTTTTTCTGCAATTAACTTTCTTTTTACATTGTCAGCACTATTACATGAATTTTCTAGTCCATCTATATTAATACCATTCTTTGGAATTATTGGTGTTATTATAATTATTTCCAGGACTATTAAAGTTGGGCTGTTCACCCTGAGATCGCCCCTCCCCCATTCCTGATTCCTCCTTGTTCGTCCTTTCCCCCCTCTCCTCTCCCAGGATTTCCTCCTTTTGCTAGATCTCTCCCTCCTTCTCTTGCCTTCCCCAAATTGTCCTTTCTCTGCTAGGTCGACTTTAGCCTTTTTATTTTTTAATTTTTTTTATGATCTGACCTCTGCATAGGATTTTTTCCTTCTTTTAATTTTGATTCAGCTCCCACATATGAGTGACAACATGTGGTGTTTCTCTTTCTGAGCTTGTGTTCATTCACTTAAAATAATAGCCAGTTCCAGATGACTTCATTAATGAATTTCATCAAACATTCAAAGAACTTATACCAATTCTTCACACATTTTTCTGGAAAATAGCAAGAAGCACTTTCCAACTCATTCAGAGGGGACAGAAAGGACATCACAAGAAAACTCTGAAGTAACATGTCTTATGAATATAAATGCAAAAACCCTAGGCAAAATATTAACACTCCAAATTACACAACATAGAAAAAGGATTATGCACCACAATCAAGCAGGATTTATTCCGCAAATACAAAGTTGGTTTGGCATATGAAAACAAAATCTCAATATAATACAATGCATTATAAAATGCAAGACTGATACCATATGATACTGTCAACAAACACATAAAAAGCATTTTTAAAAAATACCACATTCATTCCTGATTTAAAAAAAAAACTCAATAAACTAGAGATAGTGGTGAATTTCCACAGCTTGATAAAAAGCATCTGTGAAAATCTCACTAACAGTATCACACTTACTAGTGGACAAATGAATGTTATTTCCTTAGATCTGGAAAGACAGAGATATCTATTCTCATTACATCAATTCTATCTCTCAACAAAGGTTCTCCGCAAGGCATTTGTTCAATTAAAAGAGACAATATGCACTTATTTAGGAAGTGAAGTTAAACCCTGTCAACAGGCAAAATATTTGTATATAGAAAATCTTAAGAAATCCCCTAAAAACTATCAGAATGAATAAGTGATTTCACAAGTTGGAGGATATAAAGGCAGATGCAAAAATCAATTGTGTTTCATATACCAGCAATAAACAATCTAAAAATGACATTAAGGAAACAAACCCATTTCTAATAATATCAAAAAATAATAAAATAACGAGAAATAAATTTAACAAAGAAATGCAAGGCAAACACTGAAAACTATGAAACATTGTTGAAAGAAAGTAAAAGACACATAAATGGGACGTCATCCGTGTTTGTGGATTGTGAACCTTAATATTGTTAAGATGGCAATAATTTCCAAATTGGTCCATGTAGTCAATGCAATCTCTATCAAAATTCCAGCTGCCATTTGTGGGGGAATTGAAAAACTGATCCTAAAATCTATTTGAAAGTTAATGTGATTCAGATTGTCCAAAATGATTCTAAATAAGAACAGAATTGAAGGACTAACACTACCTAATTTCAAAACTAACTACAAAGTTATAGAAATAAAGACAGTGTGTTCTTGGCAACAGATTGGACTTAGACCAATGATATGGAATTGAGTGCCTAGAAATAAATTCTAACATTTAGGTCAAATATTTTTAAAAGAGGCAAAGGAGATTAAAGAAAGATATGTTTTCAAAATCAAAAGTTTTATACTTCAGATAACATCATCAAGAAAATAACAGGAAAACCTGCAGAGTGACTAAAATATTTTCAAGTCATTTATCTGATAAAGGTCTAGTTTTCTAAATAAATAAAGAACACAACTCAACATTCAAAAGGCAACTTGCCCTTGGTCATTGAGCAGCTAAAGTAAAAGGAAGACATGATGGAGTTAAAGAACTAAATAGAAGATTTCAAAAGGCAGGTCAAGAAGACAAAAACAAATATTATAACGACATGTGCAAAGAGCTGGAGATAGAAAACCAAAAGGGAAGAACATGCTCTGTGTTTCTCAAGCTTAAGGAAGTGAAACAAAAATTCAAGTCCCAAGTGGAAATAGTGAAAGATTCTACAGGGAAAACATTAAATGATCCAGGAAACATCAAAAGAAGATGGAAGGAATACATTATACAAAAAAGTCATTCTACAAAAAAGAATTGGTAGATGACCATTTCAAAAGGTTGCATATGAAGAGGAACCAATGGTATTGAAGGATGAAGTGGAAGCTGCCTTGAAGGAATTGGCAAAACATAAGGCTCCAGGAATTGATGAAATACCAATAGAGATGTTTCAACAAACAGATGCAGCACTGGAAGTGCTAACATGTTTATGCCAACAGATTTGGAAAACAGCTACCTAGCCAACTGACGGGAAGAGATACATATTTCTGCCTATTCCCAAAAAAGGGGATCCAACTGAATGTGGAAACTATCAAACAACATCATTAATATCAGACACAAGCAAAATTTTACTAAAGATCATTCAAAAGCGACTGCAGCAATATATAGACAGGGAACTGCTGGAAAATCAAGCCAGATTCAGAAGAGAGTGGGGAACCAGGGACATTATTAGTGATGTCTGGTGGATATTAGCCAAAAGCAGAGACTATCAGAAAGATGTGTATCTATATTTTATTGACTATGCAAAGGCATTTGACTGTGTGGATCATAACAAATTATGGATAACACTTCGCAAAATGGGAATACCAGAGCACCTAATTGTACTCATGAGGAATCTGTACATGAACCAGGAGGTAGTTGTTTGAATAGAACAAGGAAACACTGCCTGGTTTAAAGCTGAGAAAGGTGTGCGTCAGAGCTGTATACTTTCACCCTATCTCTTCAATTTGTATGCTGAGCTGGACTTTACAAGGAAGAACATGGCATCAGTATTGGAGGAAGGCGCATTAACAGCCTGCGTTATGCAGATGACACAACTCTGCTTGTTGAAAGTGAAAAGTATTTAAAACATTTACTGATGAAGATCAAAGAACATAGCCTTCAGTGTAGATTGTGACAAAACATCGACAAAACAAAAACATCCTTAAAACTGGGTCAGTATGAAACTTCACAATAAATGGAGAAAAGGTTGAGGTTGTCCATGATTTTCCTTTACTTGGTTCTACAATCAACACCCATGAAAGCAGCAGTCAAGAAATCAAAAGATGCATTGCTTTGGGAAAAGTGGTGGCAAAAGATCTCTTTAGAGTACTGAAAAGTAAAGATGTCATATTGAAGACGAAGGTGTGCCTGAGTCATGCCATGGCATTTTCAGTCTCATCATATGGTTGTGAAAGCTGGACATTAAACAAGGGAGACAGGAGAAGAATTGATGCTTTTGAATTATGGTGCTGGAGACAAATATTGAGCATACCATGAACTGCCAAAGGAACCAATAGATCTATCCTAGAAGAAGTGCAACCAGAGTGCTCCTTGGAAGCAAGGATGGCCAGACTGCATCTTACATATTTTGGACATATGCTCAGGAGAGACCAATCCCTGGAGAAAGACATCATGTGTGGGAGAGTGGCAGGTCAATGAAAAAAAGGAAAACCCTCCACCAGATAGATTGATACAGTGTCTGCAACAATGGGCTTAAACATAAATAAGATCGTGTGCCTGGCACAGAATTGGGGAGTGTTCGGTCTGCTGTACATAGAGTCGCCATGAATCAGACTTGACTCAACGGCGCCTAACAACAACAACAAAAATGTAGACTCCATGATTTCAAAGTTGACTTTAATTTTCAAGTCACTTAGGAATGCTGTAATGGCAGGCAGAATTCAGAATTCAGAAATAAACATTCATACCAATGGCCAGATGATTATTAACTAAGGCTTAAGGTATTTCCTTAGGGAAATTTCAAAATATATTAAGAAAAATTTATATATTTTAGTGAGAAAGTTATTAACTTGCCTGCTAAATAGAGGGGGAAAAGATGGGAAAAGAAGATAATGAAATTATTTCTGGCATTCTAAATTTCAAATAATTGCATTTCCATTTCATGAAGAAATCCAGTGAGAAATAACCTTAAGAGACATAATGTCCATTTTTCTATTTTAACAATTGTCTCCCAGCCTAACAAAAGATTTTATGAATGGAAAACTCTTATTTCATCTTTCAACAACAACATGTCTCATTATTTTCAAAATTGAGAAAAGTGCTAGACTGCATACAGTCCATTTCTGTGATTCTATAATTACCTGTAAACTACTAAAGGAACCATTTGTTTTTATTTATATTACTATTTTAATAGTAGATTTAGATTAATACTAGATTAAGAATGAACCTTTTATAAAAACCTGATTCCCAATTTTCTACTGATAGAAATAATTTAAAATGCATCAAAACATGGCTAAGGCAAAGTTGCCATTAATTCTCCTCCATTAGAAACTTATTCCACAAACTCAGGAAGATTATTTTTATAATCCCTTATTGTTAATAAAAAGCGACAGAAGACAAATAAATCAGAATATACTTACCAAATGTTTTTCAACTACAACATGCATTTCTATGTACTGAGAGAAGTCTGGTTGCAGCTGAAAAGATCCACAAAGTTTACGTCAAAATTGAGGAATCACTTAAATATTTTCAGTGCTTGTCGCTACTATTAATGAGCGCAACGTTGAAAAATATTTTTAACATACAAAAATAGAACCCGATGATGCAAACAAAACCAGATGTCACAGAGTCTTCTTCAGCCTTTTCCTTTGTCACTTCCCTGTATCTGATCAATCATTCAATTTACTCAGAAAATAACTTTCCTCTCCCTTCGTTTCTCCATGTTCTCATTGATCCTGTATGTAGGTCCACTAGTTTGATGACGCTTGTATTATATTACCCTGTGGTATGATTTTGCATGTGATCCCCCAAAAGTAATGAGATATCTTTGGGTTTCGGGGACTGGATTTCATCTAAAGTAGACAATTACTCCTTATCTAGGCCATCTTGGGAAAAAACTGAGCAACAGAGAGTCAAAGGATGGATTTTCTTACACTTGTTGTTGTTAGGTGCTGTCGAGTCGGTATCCGACTCATAGCGACCCTCTGTACAACAGGGGAAACACTATTGTCAGTGCTTCTCTGCTGCTCATAGGGTTTTCAATGGCAGATTGATTTTTGGGAGGGGGTTGCCAGGTCCTTCTCCCAAGCCTACACCTGGTGTTCCCAGGTGGTCTCCCATCCAGGTACTAACCAGGCCTGGCCCTGCTTAGCTTCCGAGATCTGATGGGATCGGATGCCACAGGGCTTTCTTACACTAGACCACAGATATTTCAAGGTGGGTGTTTTGGCTATGATTTCAGAATCTTAGATCACAGTGGTTAAATTAGACACAAATTGCCAAGCTTTGTGAAATCTGAACTCTGCCTTAACTTTTCTATGACTTTGGCTCTGATGAACAGTGGGAACAAAGGGAATCATTGTTGTAATGATTCCCTGTTAATAAAAACGTTATCTATTCTCATTGTAACTGATACGTGAAGGTAACACAGAAGGAGTGCACTAAGGATAAATCATAAGACAGGTTTTCCAAGGGCTTTGATGCCACAGCACGGAGAGCCCATAATATTGTGTCACTACAATAACATAAGCGACCACTCAAGGACAACTAAACAACTATCTCACTGTGGGGCAGAAGCTGGAACTGCAGAAATGGAGGAAACTTCAACCCTGCATATTTTCTCTGTAGCTTTTCTTTTCTTACATTGGTATGTAATCCACTTAAAGTTCAAAGCAATCTTATCTTGGTTAAATTGTGTTTCTTCACATATGAAAAGGAGCATAAAGGTGGAATAGCAGATCTCTCCTTTGAATAGAGATCAGAAAAGTGATGGTTATGGTAACTTAAATGGGAAAAAGTATCGAAATATTTGTACACATTTAGGCTGACTAATCACCCATTTGCCTGCAGACGTACCACTATGGCATCAGATCCCACAAGATCTCAGAAGCTAAACCTGGATAGTACTTGGATGGGAGACTGCCTGGGAACACTTGGTGCTGTAGGCTTGGGAGACGGATCTGGCAACCCACTCCAAAAAACAATCAGACATTGAAAACCCTATGAATAGTGCTGGGTGCGGTGGCACATGCCTGTAATCCCAGTGCCTCAGGAGGCAGAGGCAGGAGGATCGCAAGTTTGAGACCAGAGGCAGTCTGTGTAACTTAGCAAGACCCTGTCTCAAAAAGTAGAAAAAATGGGCTGGGGGCGCAGCTCAGTGGTCCAGCATTTGCAAAGCATGTAGGCACGAGGCCCTGGGTTCAACCTCCAGTACCGCAAAAAACAAAACAAAAACAAAACAACAACAACAACAAAAAACCCTATGAATAGCAGAGAAGCACTGACAATAGTGTTTCATCTGTTGTACATAGGGTTCCCATGAGTCAGACACCCACTCGACGGCACCTAACAACAACAAGTCACCCATTTTGCCCAACTTTAAAATGATCTTTCCTAGCCGAAATCTTAGGGTTTTAAGCTTATTGTTTTAAAAAGGGGGAGGAAATCCCTTTATGGTCTGATTTCTCATCATTTCCATCCCACATTAACCACCAAATGTTGGATGGCTTTAATGGGAAAATAAAAATCTTCCGCTTGCAAGAGTCACTATTTCATTAAAGACTCTCCATGTAAGAGTGCATTCCTGGACTCAAGCTACTGAGACAAACCCTGTATTAATAGACTGGAGTATTCAAAACTCTCTCTTTGTTCCAGCCAGCACTAAGTGTTAGTTGTCTAACATTCCCTGAAGTGATTTTTGTTTATTTTTATCTTTCAGATTGGGATTAGTGATAGTTAGTTTAATACCTCATTCATTTATTTACTGAGAAACAATCTTGCTTGGAGAAAAATAAGAAGCTGACTTTAGCCAAATAAAAATTTAATACAAAGGCATAAGGGAATCTCAGGAAAGGTGTCTGTTGGGAAGGTGGGCAGGTGACAGATTTCAAAAGACTTTTGAGGCCTGTTTATTTAGTAAGAAAAAGCAGCCACTGGGGAAGATGAGTGAGTTTGGATGTGTGACATGTGAAGGAGACTCTGACTGCAGTAAGAAGGTTGGCCAAGCTCACCTACTTAGAAACTGGATCTCCATGGACAGATCAGAGGACACCCTGCTGGGCTGATCCAGGCGCAAGGTGGATGATTTAAAGATTTAGATTTGCAGGATGTTGAAGGTTATTAGTATGACTATTTAGGGAATGGGATGGATCATAAAGGTAATACTAGGTAGACTGTTGGTGTCAGGTGCCCTCAAATCAGGTCCGACTCACAGCGGCCCTCATAGGGTTTTCAATGGCTCACTGTTTCGGGATTGCTTCAGGAGCAGATTGCCATGTCCTTCTCCCGATTTTGTGGTGCTGGGGATCGAACCGGGGCCCTCAGAGAATACAGTGTAGCACTCTACCAACTGAGCTAAACCCCAGCCCTAATTGAACTGGGGTCCTCGGAGAATACAGTGTAGCACTCTACCAACTGAGCTAAACCCCAGTGCTAGATAGGCAGATATTGTTGTTGTTAGGTGCCATCAAGTTGGTGGCCCATTCATAGTGACCCTACGTACAATAGGTGAAACACTATTGTTAGTGCTTCTCTGCCATTCATAGGGTTTTCAATAGCTGATTGTTCTTTGGCAGTGGGTTTCTGGGCCCTTCTCCCAAGCCTACAGCACCTGGTATTCCCGGGCGGGCACCCATCCAAGTACTACCAAGTACTACCCAGGCCTGACCCTACTTAGCTTCTTAGATCTGATGGGATTGGGTGCCACTGTGGTATAGCTTCAGGGTGTAGTAGATAAATTGCCTTGGTAGATTGACATACACATACAGAGGGAGGGGAAGACTTGTATATGAGTATTACTAACAGCCTTATTCAGGCTATTTAAATAGTGGAAATAACCCAAATGTCCAACTGCTGAATATATGAACTCAATTTGTTGACCAACTGATGAGTAATAAAAATGTGGTATATTCCTAAAATGGAACATTACTCAGGCATAAAAAAGAATGAGTGACTGATAAGCACTAAAACATGGATGGACTTTGCATACATTATAAGAAAGGAGTCCCAAAATACAACATAACTTATGATTCCACTTATATAAAATATCCTGAATAGGCAAGTCTGTAGAAACAAAAATCGATGAGTAGTTTCCAAAGGAAGGCAGGGAGAATGGAGAAAGGGTGTGGAGTTTCTTTACAGGCTTCTATCATAACTATTCATAGAGTTTTCAATGGCTGTTTTTAAGGAGTGGGTTGTCGAGTCCTTCTCCCAAGCCTACAGCAACTGGTGTTTCCAGGTGGTCTCCCATCCAAGTACTAACCAGGCCTGACCCTGCTTAGCTTCTGAGATCTGACAGGATCAGATGCCACAGCGCTACAGCTGCGGGCCATGCCATGGTATTTTTAGTAGCATCATATGGTTGTGAAAGCTGGACATTGAACAAGGGAGAGAGGAGAAGATTGATGCTTTTGAATTATGGTGCTGAAGACAAATATTAAATATACCACGGACTGCCAAAAGAACCAGCAGATCTGTCCTAGAAGAAGTGAAACCAGAGTGCTCCTTGGAAGCAAGGATGGCTAGACCGCATCTTACTTATTTGGACATGTAGTCAGGAGAGACTAATCCCTGGAGAAAGACATCATGTGTGGGAGAGTGGCAGGTCAATGAAAAAAAGGAAAACCCTCCATCAGATGGATTGGCACAATGTCTACAACAATGGGTTCAAACATAAATAAGATCATGTGCCTGGCACAGAATTGGGGAGTGTTTCGATCAACTGTACATAGGGTTGCTGAGTCAGACTTGACCTGACAGCACCTAACAACAACAACAATCATAGCTATTCAACTTTGAAAGCAGATGTAAATACCATATATAATTGGTGTGTGTTCCAGTGAGTTTTTAGTTACACAAACAGGATATGGGTCAGACTTAGCCCAGGGGCCATCATTTATAAACTCCTGATCAGAGAAACCACTAACATTATTATATTGTACAAATAAACTGTAATTACTTTACAATATGCTTATCTAATATATATTACAAAAGAAAATAATGATGTTTAAAAGCTCTTTGGAGGAGGAGAATAAAATAGTTAAGATATTTAATTAATAAAAACGATTGTAAGGAAGAAATAATGAAGAGCTAAGGAACACATGGGGGCTGGGATTTAGCTCAGTTGGTAGAGCGCTGCGCTGCAGTCTCTGAGGTCCCGAGTTCAAGTCCTAGCACCACAAAAATGGGAGAAGGACCTGGCAATCCACTCCCAAGGCAATCCTGAAACAGCCATTGAAAACCCTATGAGGGTGGCTATGAGTCAGATACGAACTCGACGGCACCTAACAACAACAACTACAAGGAACACATGAAACAAGACGTGACAAAGTGGAAGAATTTATCCATATTCCCATGCATTACCAGTCAGCAGAGCTGAACGCTGGGGTGCAGACCTGCAATCCAAACAACCTGGGAGGCTGAGGCAGGAGGACTGCCAGTTTGAGGCCAGAGGCAATCTGTGCAACTTAGCGAGACCATCTCTCAAGATAAAAAACAAAAAGGGCTGAGGATGCAGCTGTGTCCCGGAAGCACTTGCCTGGCATGTGCAAAGGCCCATGTTCAACCCTCTGGTACCACAAAACAAACAAGCAAGCAAATAAACAAACAAAACCACAGTTTAACTAAAATATCTTTAGCTACTCTGCCATCACTAATGTGTAAATAAATTAAATCGGAAATGAAAAAAGGGACATCATTACCGGTGTTACAGAAACTCAAATATTGGAAAAGTTACAAAATTAGTTTTAAGGCTTCTAGGTTATGAACTTTCTGGTACACAGATCTACCTGAGTGTCTATAGATGTGAGTGTGTGGGGCTATGTAAATACATGACGTGCTTATCAGAAAACGACAACGTTTTTGCTGTAGAGTAACAACCATACTGTTTATTGAGTCACCTACCTTTATGCTTCGTATTTTGTAGGGCAGATCTTTCATTTCAAGATCCTTCTCAGCATATAAAGAAACACCAGTTTGCTTATGTTCTACTTGGTAAATCACATGTTTAAAGCTAATAGAAGACTCCAGGGGTTCAATGCCATAGCTAACATTTCCAAATTGCAGTAAGCCTCTAAAAATTAAAACAAAACAAAAAAAGTGTATGGACAATGGAATACTACTCAGCAACCAAAAAAATGAAATAATACCATTCGCAGCAAAATGGATGGAATTGGAGAAAATTATTTTAAGTGGGCGAACACAAGCTCAGGTGGAGAAATACCACATGTTCTCACTCATATGTGGGAGCTGAATCAAAACTATAAGAAGGAAAATATCCTATACAAGGGTCGGATCATAATAAAAGAGAAAAAAAGCTAAGAATGGTGTTATTATAGATGGCCTAGAAAATTCATGTAATAGTTCTGACAAGGTAAAAAGAAAGTTCACTACAGAAAAAGTTTCTATCTTAAACAGAACTGGAACCCAAGGATATATAGAAAAATATTACCACAAAAAGACAAGTAAATGGAAGAGAAGTCTTTGATGGAGGGGGGGGTGGGAAGGGAGGGAGGAAGCGCACTAGAGGGTAAGGGGAACCTATATGAATAATGTACAACAAAATGCATATATGGAAATGTCACAATGAAAAGCACGTCAGAATGAATCACATTAAGGTGTGCATTAAAAATTTCCAATTAAAAAAAAGTGTATAGATAAAATAATGCATTTGTAGAAAGTCAACAAAAAGCCACTATGACACATTGTTTATAAGGCCGTTAAGTGTCACTGGGTTTTTAACAGTATGCATAGCATCATCGACCTCAGTCTTAGGGTGTAAAGTAGGAAAAGTCATGGAGGATCCACAAACTCAATGAGTGGCACAGAATAGTAATGTGATTAGTATTTGTCTGACTATTCATACTTCGTGGTCTCTAAATATAAGCATAATCTTAACTCAGTGTGAGGGGAGAAGCCATTAGGCAAGATGATTTCTGAGTAAATAGCGCACTCCGTAGTCCACACACATAGGATTACAACCTGAGTCCGGTACATGTGCTAACCATCACCAGAGAATTCGGGTAACCTTTGACATATCCTTGGTAAAAGCAGAAATTCTGAAAGGCAAAGACAAAAACAGTCTCTGTGAGCACAGCTCGTGTTAATCGCACTGTTCCCTGACATTTGAGACATGTAGTTTTCGTGTGCATCAAATACTCATGGCTTCCAAAATGGGTTTATAAAATGATTGGACAAGCATATACCTCAGTTTTCCAAAGCGCTCCCCACAGGTTCATGAAAAACAGACATATTTTCATATGTTATGAATTAAACAAGGCAGCTAACGTCCCAACAGCAAACCCACTCTTTTCTCTTGAGGAGGAGGACCACCGTTTCAGAAGCTAGAAACTGAGGTGCAATGTCCAGGAATGGAGGGAGGCCCAGCGGGGAGCGTCATATCTGCAGGTGTTACTCAGGGGACTGCCTACCTGACCAGCTGGATTTCTACCCTTCTCTAACCTTGTTTATCTTTGGGGACAGGGTGCCAAAAGGCCAGGAGTTCTTCTCCAAGTGGGCTGGCCCAAACCAGCTGGATCTAAGACAGCCTCCAGAGAGACCCTGGGACAGCCTTTTGTGTCATTATGATCGAGTTTCCATACTAGGTGACAACCCACCAGCTACCATGACAGAAATCTCCAGACCATAAAGCGAGTGAAAAGAGGTGGCTCCTGAGTTCCAGAAAATCTCTCCTGTTCCAGGAAAAAGACATGGATATTCCTCCTCTATTTCTTTTGCCCCGGACCTGTGACTTCCCTACCCCCGTGAGCTAAGAAGCTGATTTTTTTTTTTTTTTTCAGTACTGGGAGTTGAACCCAGGGCCTTGCGCCTGCATGCTCTGCAAGTGCTGGACCACTGAGCTGCACCCCCAGCCCTTTTTTTACTTTTTGAGACAGGGTCTCGCTAAGTTACACAGACTGCCTCTGGTCTTGAACTTGCGATCCTCCTGCCTCCGCCTCCCGAGGTGCTGGGATTACAGGCGTGCGCCACCGAGCCCGGCTTGAGAAGCTGATTTGTGAGTGAGGTGCCCACTTCTCCATTCTCTGGCCATTGAATCAATGTGCACTGTTGGGGCTCAGCCCTGGTTTTATCCTTGGCTTCTGGACACTGAACAGAGGTCTGGGATTAGGGAGCAACACAGAAAGCTGGCAGAAGGTGAGGCTAGAAACGCTGAAGAGCCCAGAAGGGAGTTTGTCCACACACACAGGCTCATGGGCTCACGCACGTACATCATCACGAGGCAAAGAACTTAGAAGCCCAAAGCACCTTCCATGACGCCACAGAGCCAAACGCATACTAACGCCACACTCAGATTTGTTTAGGGGGCCATCTGTTGAATAGGGCTAAGTATACATCATTATACATCATCAAAAGGAAATGATTATGTTCCTATCTAAACAAAACATAATGTCAACCCTTTATATTCTTGAAACATGTGGGACCTAAATAACGCAATCACAGGAGATCATATCACAAAAGTAAAACAGACAATAAAAAATATACCTCAGCTGGGCACTGTGGCGCACGCACACCTGTGATCCCAGCGACTTGGGAGGCTGAGGCAGGAGGATCGCAAGTTCGAGGCCAGAGGCAGCTGTGCAACTTAATGGGACCCTATCTCGAAATAACAAAATAAAATAGAAAAGAGGCTGCAGCTCAGTGGTACCACACACAAAGTCCTGAGCTCAATATCCAGCACTGCAAAAACAACAAAAACAGAAACACAGAAAACAGAAAAACCAAACCAAAAAACCACAGCAAAGCAAAACAAAACCCCCCACGTACCTGCAACTGATGATCAAGAGGCCTCATGATTCCTGCAGAGTCATAACTATAAACTCTAAAACTACTAGGTAGAAGAATTCTGTAAAAATAAACATAAGAAGGCAGTTAGTGTAAAAATTGTTCCTCAAACTTCTGTTTTGTGAAAAGATACTTATGATCTTTATTATAGACAGGTAGGTTAGCAGAAAAAGATTTCTGAGGGTACGGATCTTTCACCTCCTTGTTAAATTTCCCCAAAGCGTCAAAGCAATCTTGAGCAAAGAGTACCCAGCTGGAGGCCTCAGATCACCTGACTTCAAGACGCGCTACACAGCTGTAGTCGCCAAAACAGCACGATGCTGGTGCAAAAACAGACACCGGGACAGACAGAACAGTATGCAGTCGACAGAATTAAGTCCATGGGAAGCCGGGCGCGGTGGTGCATGCATGGAATCCCAGTGGCTGGGGAGGCGGAGGCGGGAGGATCACAAGTTCGAGAGGTGGTCTGCATAATTTAGTGAGACCCGGTCTCAAAAAAGTGGAAAAATTGGGAGGCAGAGGCAGGAGGATCGCAAGTTCGAGACCAGTGGCAGTCTGTGTAATTTAGCGAGACCCTGACTCAAAAAAAGTTAAAAAAAAAAAAGTGGAAAAAAAAGGGGGGGCTGGGCATGCAGCTCAGTGGTCTAGCTCTTGTAATGCAAGTGGGAGGCCCCGGGTTCAACCCCCAGTACTGCAAAAGAAGTAAATCCATGCATTTACATTAGTGGCGGAGAGAACACTCTCCTTAAAAAACTGTGCTTGAAACATTTAATGTCCACGTGCCAAAGAATGAAACTGGAGGCTTGTCGCGCACCATGTACGAAAGAAATCAAATACAAATGCATCGAAAACTTAAACCTGAGCCCTGAACCTATAAGGCTGCTAGAAGAAAGCATAGGGGGAGAGCTTCCTGACATTACTCTGGGTAAAGATGTCATTAAATATAACGCAAAAAACACAGGCAACAAAAGAAAACGTAGGCAGGTAGAATTGCAGCGAACAAACAAGCTCTTCCCAGGAAAGGACACGATCAACAAATGAAGGGAACCTGCGGAATGGGAGAAAACATTTCCAAAACCTACATCTGAGAAGATATTGTTAGTTAATATTTAAAACATATAAGGGACCCAAATGACTCAGTAGCAAGGAAACAACCCGATATTAAAAATGAGGAGATGATGTGAATAGATATTCCTCAAAAGAATACATCCCAGTGGCCAACAGGTATATTTAAAGATGGTCAATATCACTAACTAGCAAGGAACGCAAATTAAAACCCCAAGGAGACATCGCCTCGCACCTTTTAGAACGGCTGCTATCAAAAGGAAGCTAGATAACAAACGTTGGGGAGGACGTGGGAGAAAAAGGAACTCGCGCGCATTGACGGCAGGAACGTCAACAAGGGCAGCCATGACGGTGAATAGAACGGAAGCTCCTCCAAAATTAACACTAAGACCACCATCTATGACAACAATCTCACTTTAGTGTATGTGTCCAACAAAGACAAAGTCAGTGTGTTCCAGAGACATTTACACCCCATATTCATGGCGGCAGCAGCCACAAGAGCCAAGAGGTGACTTTAAACACAGTGGCCACCAATGTTGTTGTTAGGTGCCGTGGAGTCGGTGTCCAACTTATAGAGACCCTACATACAACAGGGGAAACACTATTGTCAGTGCTTCTCTGCTGTTCATAGGGTTTTCAATGGCGGATTGATTTTTGGGAGGGGGTTGCCACGTCCTTCTCCCAAGCCTACAGCACCTGGTGTTCCCAGGCGGTCTCCCATCCAAGTACTTTAACCAGGCCCAACCCTGCTTAGCTTCTGAGATCTGATGGGATTGGATGCCACAGGGCTACGGCTGCAGGTGGCCACCAATGGAGGAATGAATAAAGGAAATGAGCAACACACACCCATACTAGCATCCTATTAAACCTTAACATAGAGGAAATCCTGTTATTGGAGAGAACAGAGATGAATGTGAAGGACATATGGTAAGTGAAATGAGCCAGGCCTGCAGACAAAAATGTGTGTGATCTTACTTAAACATAGACTCTCAAAAATTCAGGCTCACCTGGCATGGTGGCGCACACCTGTAATCCCGGTGGCTCAGGAGGCAGAGGCAGGAGGATCGCAAGTTTGGGACCAGAGGCAGTCTGTGTAACTTAGTGAGACCCTGTCTAAAAAGTAAAAAAATGGGCTGAGGGTGCAGCTCAGGGGTCCAGCACTTGCAGAGCATGCAAGCGTGAGGCCCTGGGTTCAACCCCCAGTACCGGAAAAAAAAAAAAAATTCAGGCTCATGGAAGCAGATAGTAGAATAGTGGTTGCTAGAGGTAGGGGTAGGGGAATGAGAAGATGACGGTTTCAAAGGTACAGTTTCACAATGAGTAAGATGTGAAGATGCATCATGTTGTGGCTGTGGTTAATAATAATGCATTAGCTGGGTATAGTGACCCAGGCCTGGAATCCCAGGGATGCAGGAGTCTGAGGCAAGAGGACAAGAGGTCCAAGGCCAGAGGAAGCCTGGACAATTTAGCAAGACCCTATCTTAAAATAAAAAATGAAAACGGGAGCCAGGCGAGGTGGCGCACGCCTGTAATCCCAGCGGCTCAGGAGGCAGAGGCAGGAGGATCGCAGGTTGGAGACCAGAGGCAGTCTGCACACTTTGGCGAGACTCTGTCTCAAAAAGTAAAACAAAAAATGGGCTGAGGGTGCGGCTCAGTGGTCCAGCACTTGCAAAGCACGCAAGCGAGAAGCCCTGGATTCAACCCCCAGAACCGCAATAAACAAACAAACAAAGAAACAAATAAATAAAAATAAAAATGGAAAAGGGGCTGGGGTGCAGCTCAGTAGTGGAGTGCTTGCCTAGTATGTGTGGGGCCTTGGGTTCAACCCTCTAACACCGCAAAATAGTAATAATAAGGATGAGGGTAATAATGCATTGTTGTTGTTGTTGTTAGGTGCCGTCGAGTCGTGTCCGACTCATAGCGACCCTCATAGGGTTTTCAATGGCTGACTTTTTCAGGATTGTCTTGGGAGTGGATTGCCAGGTCCTTCTCCCATTTTTGCGGTGCTGGGAATTGAACTCGGGACCTCAGAGACTGCAGTGCAGCGCTCTACCAACTGAGCTAAATCCCAGCCCCAATAATGCATTATGGACTTAAAAAGTGCTATGGTGTCAGATGTTAAACATTCTCTTTAAAACTAAGTAGTGGAGATAATAAATACGTTAATTAGCTTGACTTCATCATTTTACAATGTACTGTATACACACTGGTGTATCATAACATCATGTTATGAACTATAAACACACACTTTTTATTTGCCAATTATGCCTTTGTAAGGCTGAAGGGAAAAATGAATAGAATTAAGTAAAGATTGAATGACAAAGACAAATAAAGATAAAACAAATAAAGAGCACAAATAAAAACAAGCAGTCTTGCAATAGAAATATACAGCTAAGAAATGAAAAATGGGCTGGGGATGCAACTCAGTGGTAGAGCACTTGCAAAAGTATGTGTGAGGTCCTGGGTTAGACTCCCAAGAACCATCACAAAACAAAACAAAAATCACAGAAGGAAAAAAAGAGTCTGAACTGTAACTCCCACCTCCTTTTTACATGGTCATTTGATTTCTGATAAATATCACATATGTAGTACAGAGGGGAAAGTTTGTCTTTAAATAACACGTGCTGGTCTATTAGATGCTAGCATGAAAAAAACATTTCAACCTGACTGCTATGCTTACACAAAATATAAACACCAATTTTATATGATCATCGCTCTAAATGTTGTTACGTGCAGTCGAGTCGGTGTCCAACTCATAGCGACGCTATACAGAACAGGGGAAACAGTATTGTCAGTGCTTCTCTGCCATCCATAGGGGGTTTTCAATGGCGATTGTTTATTGGGAGTGGGTTGCCCAGTCCTTCTCCCAAGCCTACAGTATCTAGTGTGCCCAGGCGGTCTCCCATCCACATACTAACCAGGGCCGACCCTGCTTAGCTTCTGAGATCTGACGGGTGATGCCTCAGGCCTGCTCAGTACCTCCCTCCAGGCTCACCACTTGGCATCCTACAGTGGAAGCTATTCAGGGGATTTTCTTGGGTTTCCCTATGTATCTCTTGCAAAAATATAGCATTTTTTTCTTCAAGAAGAAGTAATTTGGAGTCAGCTTTAGGTGTCTTCCTTCAAACTAGTACCATCCATCCTAAATACAGAAAACATCTTCCAAAGTTTATGATGCATAAAAGAATCCCAATGACGAATTTGATAAACGATGCAGATGTTATTTCGTATTTTTGTGTTGCTTTGATGACTTCTCTCAAGACTTCTGCCTTTCACGATTTTTAAAAGGTTATTCTTGTCATTTGGACAGGGACCACTTCAATTTCAATTGGATTTTTTTTAGGAGGGGGTGCTTGGTATGTTGTGCCTGTTCCTCCCCTCCTCTCCCGCCCCCAAATTCATTAATGGCATAGAATGAGTTTGGGTAATTACAGTTGTTATCTAAGTCCTTAATACATTGTGACAGAATAGCTACACTAATGTAAAAAATCATCATGATTTAAGCCATCCAAGAATCTGCTATGATCCTTCAAATACAATTTGGATATGAGGGAACTTAAAAACAAGCCGTATTTATGTTTTCAGAAGGACAGAAAATTATAAAAATTCATCCTTCGTGAAACCTCATGCTACAGGGAAAGAGGAGGATGAGAGGATTCACTATAGATCCAACTTCTAGGTCTTTGTAATCCCAGCACTGGGAAGGTTAAGGCAGAAGGATCACAAGTTCGAGGCCAGCCTGGGCTATATATCAAGAACTTGTTTCAAAAACCAAACCAAAACAAACCAAAGAAATCTAACCAAACAAACACCCTGCCCCCTGCAAATGACAGGGAAATAACAGTCAGTAATTAGAAAATTTTTCAAATGCAGATTAACTTGTTGTTAGGTGCCCTCAAGTCAGTATCTGACTCATAGTGACCATCATAGGGTTTTCAATGGCTCACTGTTTCTGGATTGCCTTGGGAGTGGATTGCCAGGTCCTTCTCCCAGTTTTGTGGTGCTGGGAATTGAATTTAGGACCTCAGAGACTGCAGCGCAGCGCTCTACCAACTGAGCTAAATCCCAGCCCGCAGATTAATTACATACTGGATAATTATAAGCAATAGCTATAAATGAAGACAGTTGATAAAACAATGTAGATCACCTACTTTTGGGTTAGGTTCAGAGTATATGTTTTCCCGTCAATTTTAATTTTGTAGCAAGCCTGGTAAGAGAGAACATTTACAAAGCAAAGAAAGTGAGAAAAAGAGTTATTAGAAAGGACAACTATCATTTTAAATCAACTACAATTACATTCCAAACACACATTAATACAATAAAAATAAAAAGAGAAAAACTTAGAATTTAGTGTTGATTTATCTCAATGGAATTTGATGTTAAAATTTTGCTTTCATTTAAAAAATAAGGTGTGCAAGAAGAGAATTGGTATAATTTCTTATTTGTTAATTTTAAAATTTATCCAATAGGATAGAATCTGAAATTTTTAAATCAATAATTGTGTTAGCTTAATAAAAACTGAGGCCACTGCAAAACTCATGTTTATAAATGTATGGAATATAACTTCTTGTTGTTGTTAGATGCCGTGGAGTCGGTATCCAACTCATAGTGACCCACATGGGGTTTTCAGTGGCTGATTGTTTTGGGATTGCCTGGGGAGTGGATTGCCACGTCCTTCTCCCATTTTGCGGTGCTGGGAATCGAACTTGGGACCTCAGAGGCTGCAGAGCGGCGCTCTACCAACTGAGCTAAATCCCAGCCCCCAGAATATAACTAGCTAATGGAAAATTTATATATGGTAAAACAAAGAATTATCAAGAATTAAATTTAAAGGAAAACACATAAAATACCACGTACCCAATGAATCTATTGAAAAATAGAACATTACTAGTATCTGAAAATACCCAGGTGTGGCGATGCATGCCTATATGCAGGGCTGGGGAGGTTGAGGCCAGAGGACAGTGAGTTCAAGGCCAACTTGGGCTACATATCCTGTCTCAATAAATGAACATACAAACATACAAAGAAAAATCCAAACAGCAACAGTAAGTAAGTAAGTAAGTAAGTATTCTGCAGGTTATATTCTTTTTCTTAGATCCCAGCTAACCAGCATCCGGAATTTCACGTCTATCATTTTCATGCATAAGGCTTTTCAAAGAGGCTTTTCCACTCAAAAAAAAAAAAAAAAAAATCAGGTATAAATATAAAATCCAGCAAATGTGCATGGATGCAAAATGGCAAACCAACTTCTTGGAAATAAAATGTCCACCTGGTTTTTAAATGGCAAGCAACGTTAGTGATTAATTACATGGGTTTCATATCCTCCGCTTGATTTTGACCATATTTTCTCTGGAACTGTAACTTGCACGTTTAGTCTTCCAGTAGCTGCAAGGTGCAAAATGTTTCGTTAGAGCAACACCCACCGCAGCCCAGCTGCCTTCATTACTTCCTCCTTGAGATCCATAATGTTCCACATGCCACCTCTCAGTGTTACTATATTTCAAATACCCTCACTTCCCATTTCCCTCTAGAATTATAAGAGTCTTTCAAGAGAAATACCCTACGTATATTGCTTTAGAAATATTGCCTGGAGGGAGGGGTCGGACCTGGTAATTCTGGGGCCAAACCCAAGCTCTCAGTACAAACTTCTCTTCCTGGCAGTCGCTCAAGTGTGCGTTTTGGTCGTGGAAAGCGGCCAGGTGGTGGCCCCAGTGTGCGGAGTTGGAACCCCCACGGGAGGTCACCTCCCCAGGGGCCTCCAGCTCAAGCGGGACGCAAAGGGAGAGGAGAGGGGACCCCCGCGAAGGCTGCCAGGACCAGGTTTTACTCACTGCCGACCATCCGGAGCCCGCTGAGCCCGCAGAGCAGGAACAGGAGGCGCCACATGGCCTGGGGTCCCGCAGCTCAGCCCCACGAGTGGCCGTTGGCCCGCTAGAGGGCAGTTGGGAGCGCGAGGTGACCTGGCACCGCGCACCTGTTAGAGGCCGGTGACGGCCCAGGTGGGCGAGAGGGTGGGCGGGCTGCGGTGGAACCTGGGCGCGCTTGGCCTCCTGGCCTCTGGAAAGGAGGCTGCGCTCAATCTGACGTCCGTTCGAGACTAAATAAAAAAAGAGGGCGGGAACGGAGGGGAGGCGGAATCACTTCCCAGAGGCAGGAGATGCAGCAGCTAAGGAACAGAAAGAATCATATTTTGTTTATGTATGTATGTACGGCGGGCTGGGATTTAGCTCAGTGGGTAGAGCGCTGCGCTGCAGTCTCTGATGTCCCAAGTTCAATTTCCAGCACCGCAAAAATGGGAGAAGGACCTGGCAATACACTCCCAAGGCAATCCCAAAATAGTCAGCCATTGAAAACCCTATGAGGGTTGCTATGGGTCGGATACCGACTCGATGGCACCTAACAACAACAATGTATGTATGTATTTTCGGTACTACCACCCCTAGCCCTTTTTTCTTTGTTCTCCTGAGACAAGAGTCTCACAAGTTAGCAAGCCTGTCTCTGGTCTCTAACCTGCGATCCTCCTGCCTCTGCTTCCTGAGTCACTGGGATTACAGGTGCACACCACCATCCCCGGCCTTCATATATACTTCTTAAGTGAACTTTTAATTCTTTTTTTTTTTTTTCAGTACTGGGGATTGAACCCAGAGCCTTGCGCTTGCATGCCTCTGCAAGTGCTGGACCACTGAGCTGCATCCCCAGCCCTTTTTTTTTTTTTTTTTTTAACTTTTTTGAGACAGGGTCTCACTAAATTACATAGACTACCTCTGGTCTCGAACTTGCGATCCTCCTGCCTCTGCCTCCCGAGCCTCTGGGATTACATGTATGCGCCACTGTGCCCCGCAACTTTTAATTCTTAATAATAATAATGATAATGATGATGATATGACAACACCTAGCAAGTATATGCCTACAACGGTAGCCCTGTGGTATCCGATCCCGTCAGATCTCGGAAGCTAAGCAGGGTCGGGCCTGGTTAGTACCTGGATGGGAGACCGCCTGGGAACACCAGAAGCTGTAGGCTTGGGAGAAGCACCTGGCAACCCCCTCCCAAAAATCAATCTGCCATTGAAAACCCTATGAACAGCAGAGAAGCACTGACAATAGTGTTTCCCCTGTTGTACAGAGGG
>VMDO01010613.1:0-70846 GCA_007922755.1 Pedetes capensis | reverse complement strand
CCCAGGGGCCCCGAAGAGCCGAAGGCATCTAGCAAGCCACGAAGAGCCTCCCAACTCCTCCCATCATTGGGAAGGAGGGAGGTAAAGAAGGCGAGCCGCGAGAGTCAAGACCATCGGACCTCAACTGAACACCAGCGGCTGTGGCTGTGCCTTTAAGGCTGAGCTGTACCAGCACTTAGCCTGCAGCATTCTATGCTGCGGGCATAGAGCCAGCACTAAAAGGGGTAGAGCCTTGCTCTATAGGGGCTGCCTGCTCCTTGCTCTCCATAAGGGGAGCACCCCAATAAACCTTCCCTGTCCTTTTCCAACCACCTGAAGGTCTCCCGAGGTCCTTCTTTCCCGACACCGGTCACGTGTTATGTTGTGGGTTTGGCCCTAACTCTAGCCGGGCTAGAGCCAAAACCCCAACATAATAGTGGCGCCCCAACGTGGGTATCCAAGGTTGGACGCCAACACTTCGTAACCTTATATTGTTGTTGTTGGGTGCCATTGAGTCCTGTCTGACTCATAGCGATTCTCATAGGGTTTTCAATGGCAGATTGTTTTGGGATTGCGTTGGGAATGGATTGCCAAGTCCTTCTCCCATTTTGTGGTGCTGGGAATCGAACTCGGGACCTCAGAGACTGCAGAGCAGCGCTCTACCAACTGAGCTAAATCCCAGCCCTTATAACCTTTATTCTACTCTATTCAGCATCTGTCTTTCCTGCTAGATTATAAATTCTGCAAGGACAAAGAATGTGCCTGGTTTATCCTCTACTATATCCCCAACCCATACTAGATGCTCAATAAATACTTTTTGACCGGTGGAGTGAGTGAATTCTTATACAATGAAGAGAAAAGCACAGTACAAAGGGAGACAGATCACTCAGGGGCAGTAACTAGCTAGTCCTTGCATGGATGTGGGTTTGGGATGAAGAGCTGTAGTCACCAAAAGAATCAATGCCCACTTCAATATTTTGAACGATACCAATCCTATTAAATGAATATAATTTAACAGGTATTTTTAATGATTACATCTTAATTATGCAAAATGCTTTTCTAACTTCCCATGAATTTCAGTAGGACTCAGGAGATTCTAGTGTAGGCATGATAATACAAGGCAATGATCTGGACATGGTGGTACATGCCTGTGATCTCAGCACTCAGGAGGCTGAGTCTAGAGGATCATGACCTTAAGACCAGTCTGGACTACACAGTGAGTTCCAGGCCAACCTGTGCTACGAGACCCAGACTCAAAGAAACCAAAAATAAAACAAACAAACAAATAAATAAATAAAATACAGAGGCAATGAAATACTTTTTCTTCTTTTTTGTAAAGGCACAGATACATTTTCCGGTTCATTTTTGCTGCAGCCACCCAAAGGGAACTCAGAGCTTTCCAAATTCAAATATTGTTAGAATTCAAACAATTCCAAAACTCAAAGGAAGGCTAGTTTTTAATCACCTCAGTGATGTTCACTCTCAGTAAAGATATTTAAGGCTAAAAAAGAATAAGCCCAAATATAGATCTACAATGTTGAGCTATCATTTTTTGTCACTCAGTTGGTGATAGAATTGTTGTTGCTTTGTCAAATCCTGCTGCAGTTTGACCCTTCTCAGTAGGAACTTCGTGATTAATAATGCCATTAATTGCTTTTCCTCTTGCCCTCGCAGCTGGTAGGAAAAGTGATGTATATCACAAAGAAACACTGAACCCAGTTTTTAAGGACAGAAATTAAGTAGGGATGTCATTGGGCTCTGCCTTCTTCCTGCGTGTTGGGGTCCATGGAGCCTCTCAAGTTAAGAGCAATGACTCAGGCCAGGTGCCACAGAGCAGTCGCAGGCCCCACGGTGACTGTGGCTCAGTCCATAACTGTCAAGGAAGCCTCCCTAGAGTCCCAGACTTTGGTCCAAACTTTTCTCATCTGCTTCACAGACCTTGGGGGTACAAGTTGATGAACAAGTGAATTGGGTTTCCTTACTCCATCCTCACTGATAATTAGTTGATACAAGAGTCCAGGGACTCAAAATGCCTTTGGAGTCATAGAGAGCTATGGCTTTTCCAGTGCAGTGAATCAATTTTGAGTCCTTAGTGTCCTGATTCAGTGGCTGCGATGGAATCTAATCAAATGCAGATGCACTGAGGAAGGGAGAGTAATACTGGGCAGTGAACACGTTTTTAGAAACTGCTTTTTATGTCATTTGAGATAATTTTGTAAGTTTTAAAAAAGACACATTGAATTTATGTAATTAGTTTCCCCAGACTAATGAGATCCTTTCTAATACCTTTCTTATTTTGCTTTTTAACATTGACTCCATAGGACAACTGTATAAGTAGGGAAAGGAGAGAGGGAATGGGACAGGTTCAAGCAGCAGATTACCTTGAACTTAAAAAACACAAGGATCAAAAACCTCAAGGAACTCTAGTCAAGAGAACACTCGTAATATGTATAGGGATTTACTGAATGTAAAATATTTCAATGGTGTTTTGGAAAATGGATCTGACTCTTGTGCCCTCTTTGATGTAGAGCTGAAGATTTCAAAGGAGATACCAAGAAAAGCTATACTGTATAACCTATAGATTCAATTTTAAAATGCTCCATTTGGAGATAAATTTAAAAAAGATGGCATACATAAACAACAGAACACTATTCCACCTTTAAAAAACAAAAGGAAATTCTGTTTATTGTGACAACGTGGGAAGAAATGAAAATATTATTATCGGCAAATGATAAGATCATCCATCTTGAAAATACAAGTATATTAATAGACAGTAATGAAAGGATCAGAAATGAAGAGTACAGCAAAATTAATAAACATAAAACTGCCAATAAAAAACAATAGCATTTCTAATGCTAGCAGTAACTGTCAACTAAAATATAAGATATTATTCAGTAGAACAACAAAACTCTAAAATATCCAAGATTTTGTTTAACAAGGACATACAAGGATATTATGGAGAAAACTTTAAAATTCTAGCAAAGAAAATAAAAGATCAATTGTATAGAGTATTTCAATAAACTTGAATGTGATAACAGCATTATGAAGGTATCATTAATAGGCAAATGAATATATACATTTTATCCAACCCCAATAAAAATTCAAGCTGGGTTTTTAAAGAAATTTAAACTTACTCCAAGTTTATATGGGAATATAAAAGTCAAAAAATAGCTAAGTTGATTAAAAATCAGAAGCGAGCTTACCAGATAATAAAACCATTTTGATAAAAATATGGTGGTCTGTCATAAGAAAAAACATAGGAAGCCAATGCAACAGAGTAGGAAACTCAAAGTCATAAATTTAATTTACAATAAAGATGGCACTATAAATCATTGAGAAAAGATAGAATATCAAAAACAGCTAATTATGTGGAGAAAAATAAAACTGGATTCTTATCTAACATCTTAGTCAAAGATAGACTCCAAATTGATAGTATAGCTACCTGTGAGCGATAAAATAAAAATTAATAGAAGAAAACTTAAGAAAATATCTTTGTGCTATAAAGAAAAAGATAACTTTTATTCTTTCAAATTAATTAATAATTAAATAATTAATAAATAAAGGATGTCCATTCTTTCCCCTCATATTTGATATTGTGATCAAAGTCCTAGTCAGAGTAATCAGGCAGGAGAAATAAGTCAAAAGGATGCAGATAGGCAAAAAAGGGGTCAAATTATCCTTCTTCATGGATGACATGATCCTTTACCTAAAAGACCCCAAAAATTCCCCTAGAAAACACTTAGACCTATTTAACTCCTTCAGTAAAGTAGTAGCATACAAAATTAACACTCAAAAATCAGTAGCCTTCCTTTACATAGTGAACAGGAAAATTAGGAATTTAAGGCAACAATCCCATTTAACATAGCCCACCAAAAACTTAAATATTTAGGAATCAATCTAACCAAAGACCCTGAAGATCTCTACAAGGCAAACTTCAAACACTAAAGAAGGAAAGTGCAGAGGATACTAGAAGTTGGAAAGCCCTCCCTTGATCATGGATTGGGAGAATCAATGTTGTAGAGATGGCTATATTACCAAAAGCAATTTACAGAGTTAATGGAATTCCCATTAAAATTCCAATGACAGACTTTCCAGCAATAGAAAAAATAATCCTAAAATTCATATGGAAGTACAAAAGACCACATATAGCCAAAACAATCTTAAGCTGCAAAAACAGCACAGGAGGGATGACTACACTTGACTTCAGACTATACTACAGGGATATAGTGGCAAAACCAGGTTGGTACTGGCAAAAAAAAAAAAAAAAAAAAGACAGGCTTGAAGACCAATGGAACAGAATCAAAAACCCAGAGATACACCCAGACAACTACAGTCACTTGATTTTTGACAAAGGGGCTAAGGATGTTCAATACAGAAAAGACAGTCTCATCAACAAATGGTGCTTAGAAAATTGGATATCCATTTGCAGAAAATTGAAAATAGACCCATATCTTTCAATTTGCACAAGAGTTGATTCAAAATGGATAAGAGACCTCAACATAAAATGAGAAACCTTAAAAGTACTAGAAGAAAAGATGGGAAATAATGGCTCCAACACACAAAGTATTTCCTTAACAAGACTCCAATTGTCCAGGAAATGGCACCAAGAATTAACAAGTGGGATTACATGAAATTACAAATCTTCTGTACAGTAAAGGAAACAATCAGCAGAGTTAAGGTAGAGCCCACAAAATGGGAGAAAATCTTTGCATCCTACACAGACAGAAGACTAATTTTAAGAATATACAAAGAACTTAAGAAAGAAATCCCAAGCCAGGCAAAGTGGCACATGCCTGTAATCCCAGCGACTTGGGAGATGGAGGCAGGAGAATCGCAAGTTTGAGACCAGAGGCAGTCTGCATAATTTAGCAAGACCATGTCTCAAAAAAAAAAAAAAAAAAGTAAAAACATGGGCTGAGGGTGCAGATCAGTGGTATAGCACTTGCAGAGCATGCAAGTGTAAGGCTCTGCATTCAACCCCCAGTACCACAAAAAAAGAAAGAAAGAAAGAAAGAAAGGAAGAAAGAAAGAAAGAAAGAGAAAGAAAATCCCAAGACAACAAATAACTCAATACATAAGTGGGAAAAGGAAATGGATAGTCAGTTTTCAAAGGAAGAAGTTCAAGGGCAAATAAACACATGAAAAAATGCTCAATATCCCTAGCTGTTGTTGTTTGTTGTTGTTAGATGCTATTGAGTCGTGTCAGACTCATAGCGACACTCATAGGGTTTTCAATGGCTGACTGTTTAGGGATTGCCTTGGCAGCGGATTGCCACGTCCTTCTCCCATTTTTGCGGTGCTGGGAATCGAACTTGGGACCTCAGAGACTGCAGAGCAGTGCTCCCCCTAACTATTAGGGAAATGCAAATCAAAACAACACTGAGATTCCATCTTACTCCAGTGAGAATGGCCAAGATCAACAAAATAACAAAAATGCTGGCGAGGATGTGAAGAAAAAGGAACACTTTTACACTGCTGGTGGGACTGTGAATTTGTTCAACAGTGTGGAAATCAATATGGGGATACCTTAGAAAACTTAGACTAGAACTGCCATATGACCCAGCCATACCATTCCTGGGAATATACCCAAAAGACGATAAATCATCATAGTACAGAGACACTTACATTTCCATATTTAAGCAGCACTCTTTGTTGGGGTTTTAGCTCTAGCCTGGCTAAGATTAGAGCCAAACCTACAACATAACAAGTTGGCCAGTGATGTAAATGAAGGACTTCAAGAGACCTTCTGATGGTAAAAAAGGGCAGGTAAGATTTATTGGGTGCTCCCCTGATGGAGAGCAAGGAGCAAGCAGCCCCTATAGAACAGAGCTCTATGCCCTTTAAGTGCTGGCCCTAGGCCTGCAGTACAGCTCAGCCTTAAAGGCACAGCCACAGCCTCCGTTGTTCCGTGAAGGTCAGTTGATCTTGCATCTCGCAGCTCACCTTCTCTACCTCCATCCTTCCCAAGGATGGGAGGAATTGGGAGGCTCTTCCTGGCTTGCTAGAATCCTTCGGCTCCTCGGGGCCTCTGGGCTTGATCCCGCCGGCTTGCTTGCAGATCTTGCTGGAGTAGGGAGCACTGGTCCAGGTGATGGGGTTCAGGTGGCAGTTGAGGGATGGTCAGAGAGGTGAGGGTGAAGGGGGTCCAGGAGCCCTACTATTGTAGGGTCCTGGAGGGGTCACATGTTGGGATTAAGCCAATCAGGACACACAGCTGACAGGTACAGCAGGTAAACTGACATACCTGCCAGGTGGGGACAGTTATTACCTGAAAATGCTGAGGGGAGCCAATCAAATTTAGGGTGGTTAGAGCAGGTCAGGCTGGCCAGGGGCCATCTTTGCTCACTCAATGGGAGGGGCTGGTGTGAGTGAGTGAGATGAGCCTGGGGTCAACTAGGGGTCAGCCCCTTAGGCTGTCATGAGGGACCCTAGTTGTGAGATATGATTTTAAAAACCCCCAACAACTCTTCACAATCACAAGGGTATGGAATCAATCAAGATGTCCATCAACAGAGGAAGGGATATTTTTAAATGTGGTATACACAATGGAGTATTACTCAGAAAAAAAAAAAAAAAAAAGAAAGAAAGAAAGAAAGAAATAACGTTTGCAGCAAAACAGGTAGAAATGTAGCATATCATCCTAAGTGAATGAACTCAGGCCAAAAAAGAGAAATACCATATGTTCTCACTCATATGTGGAAGCTAAATCTAACTTAAAGAAAGAAAAAAACTATACACATATAAATATATATCTATAGATATATAAATAGGAACAATCAGACTTATCTAAGATGGAAAAATATAAGCAGAGTAGAAAGAAGAGGGAGGAGACTAGCCAGGGGAGTAAAGTTGTAAAAGTGGGGATGGGGAGGGAAAATAATGGAGAGGGATGAAGGGAAAGAGGATAATCCCAAATTCTATGATGCAACTACACAAATACAGGGGAAAAAATAGGGGACTATAACCCATAATTGCATATGATTTTCACTACATATTAATCAAAATGTTCTATAAATTTCATAAGTTGATGAAAGTGTAACCAAAAATGATAGAGCAGGTGCACAATGGAAATAGCAAAAGCCTTATCATTCTGTATGACACCAATATTCATTAATCAAGGAAAAAGTTAATTAAAAATTAATTAAGTTCATCAATTATAGATGAAATATATTTTCTGCTTCTTAAGCTGACAAGCAATTAATGTATACAATATGTACCTCCTGCAAATCAAGCAGCCAGGCACACACCTGTAACCCCAGTGACTCGGGAGGCTAGAGCAGGAGGATGGCAAATTCAAGGCCAAAGGCAGCTTACACAAGTTGCAAGACTCTGTCTTAAAATTAAAAATTAAAAAAGGGGCTGAGGATGCAGCTTAGCAATACAGCATACGCCTAACATGCATGAGGCCTGGGTTTAATCACCCAGGAAGGAAGGAAAGGAAGGAAAGGGAAGGAAAGGGAAGAGAAGGAAGGAATGAAGGAAAACAGAGAGAGGACAGAAGGAAGGAAGGAAGGAAGGGGAGGGGAGGGGAGGGGAGGGGAGGGGAGGGCAGGGCAGGGCAAGGCAAGGCAAGGCAAGGCAAAGTGGGCAAGGGTTATAAATAGGCAATTTACAAAGGAGAAATCTGAAAAAGCTGGCATGTACCAGAAAAGCTTTCCCATTCATTAGTAATCAGAGAAGTGCAAAATAAAACAATGATGATTCTTACTTTGACCTTGTAGATTAGTAACAAGTTTAAAGATGAATAATGCCAAATGTTTATAGTACAGACTACTGCTATTCTGGAGAGCAATCTGGAAATACTTAGTCAAATTAAATACACATACCTAGAACACATAAGTTCCCAGAGAATGTATCCCAAAGAAATGTATGGCAGAGCCATTCTCACAGGAATTTATGTGGGAAATACATACAAATGTTCACTGCAACATAACCAAACTGACGTGAAACAAAATATAAATGGTTCCATATAGAGACGAGGAATTGTATTTGTTAGCAAAAACCACCCCACAAAGAAAACTCCAGGATCATGCAGTTTCACTTATGAAATCAACTAAACATTTGCAGAAGAATTAATTCCAACTTCACACCATCTTCATCAGAATATAAAGGAAAAGTGAGTACTTCCCAATACAGAAAATTAGAAAAGGCATGATTCTGATACCAAAACCTGATATAGGCATTATAAGAAAAGAAAACCACAAAACAGTATCCCTCATGAATAGATACAAAACTCCTTAAGAAAATACTGGCACATTGATGGCATTACATATAAAAAAAGATAATATACCATAAATAATGGGGCTTATCCCAGCAATGCAATATTGGTTTAACATTTGAAAATCAATTAATATGATTCAGAATAAAAGATAAAACCACACAATCATCTCAATTAGATTTAGTTAAAGCATTTGAGAAAATTAATGTAGAGGAATAAAATCCTCTACAAATTAGGGGCCTGCCACCTTAGCACTGTGGCATCCGATCCTGTCAGAACTCAGAAGCTAAGCAGCATCGGGCCTAGTTAGTACTTCGATGGGAGACCGCCTAGGAACACCAGATACTGTAGGCTTGGGAGAAGGACCTGGCAACCCACTCCCAAAAACCAGCCATTGAAAACCTTATGAATAGCAGAGAAAGAATGACAATAGGGTTTCACTTGTATGTAGAGTCTCTAGGAATCAGACACCGACTCCACAGCACCTAACAACAAATTAGGGAAAAATAGAACTTCCTCAATGTAATGAAGAGCATCAACATAATACTATAGCTAACAAATTTCAGAGTCAAGATTCAATACAATGTCAATCAAAATTGTGACAGAAGTTTTAAAAATTTATATGGAAACAGAAATTTCCTAGAACAGTAGAATATGTTTTTTAAAAAAGGACAAAGTTGAATGACTCATACTATCTGATTTCAAAACTTATGTTAAAGCTACAGTAATCAAGAGACTATGGCCAGATAAACAAATAAATCAATGGAACAGAAGAGAGACATAAAGACCAACATATATACATTAAATTTTTCAAACAAGACCAAGATTGTTCAATAAGGAAAGCAAAGTCTTCTCAATAATTTTGGAACAAGTGGAAAAATATTTGGGAAAGAAATAAGCCTCAGTCTCTACTTCAGAATACACTCAAAAAATAATTCAAGAGGGATCATATATCTCACAAAATTCAAGATGGATCATATGTCTAGTTATAAAATCTAGAACTATAAATCTCTTAGAAGTAAATATAGGAGAACATCTTTGTGGCCTGGAAGTAGGCATAATTGGTTTTTATAATGGGACTTTACTTTTAGAGTTTTAGATTCACAGCAAAATTGAATAGGAAGTACAGAGAGTTTCCATATACCACCTACCCCAGCAGATGCACAAGCTCCCCCATTATCAGCAAGTTCAAGGCCAGAGGCAGCCTAGGTAACACAGTGACACCTTGTCTTAAAACAAAAATTTTAAAAACAAACAAACAAACAAAATGGACAGGGAGAACAATTCAGAGGTAGAATGCCTGCAAACATGAGCAAGGCCCTGGGTTCAACCCCTAAGTACCACAAAAGAAAAAAAGAAAGAAAAAAACAGAAACTCATAGTCTTGAAAGCCTTAAACCCAGGGGGATTTGGTGTGACAGAGAGTCCCTCTATGTAGCAGAGTGGCATTAGTGAAGAAATCCATTGCTCCCTACATCATTCCCTACATCTTGGAATTGCTATCGCATCACTCCCTACATCTTGGAGTGTTATCACCAGGCACCATCCTGAGAAGGGTCTTATTGTTTGAGACTGAGACTACTCGGCAGACTTGAAAACAGGGAACAATCATAGATCGGGGAGCCCAGGGAGACCCTGCCACAGTATCTGGGTGGGAGATGGCCATGAAATGCAACAGTGAAAAGGAAGAAGAATTTGACTTGGGCCCACTAAGAAGTTTAAGCATCAGGGAGCTCAGGCTGTGAAGGGTGCAGTGGCCAATGCCCCATCACCTACAGGGCAGGAGCCCCTTCACCTAGGGATTATTGCAGAGACTGAGGCTTCTGAGCCTGTGGCCAGTGAATTGTTCAGCCTTCCCCACATGTGTGGTTTGCTGCTGAGTGATACTATTTACTGTTGAACAGGGTCTGAAAGCACTGAGTGTCCAGTTCCCTCCAGTCTCCCTGTCTGATAGAGAACTCAAAGCTCTGTTTGCTTCCCTCCTCTCCAATGCACTCTGGGGACACTCTTCAACTTGGATGTTTGCTACCTCTGGGTCCGTAAGCTGGGTGGGCCTCTGGAATGGGTGAGAACCTATCCAGCCCACAGTCCATAAAGCTTGTTTGGGCCAGCTGCAGCTACCAGTATGCAAAGAAGGAAGCTTCCACAGTGAATGCAGCCCTGACACTGACAACACACCCTTGACTGACCGAGCTCTCAGCCTGTATACAGCATCAACCTATACAGTGGAAACAGAGAGGAACTACAATAGACTCCAGCTGTGACCCACTACCCCACAAGACCTGGCAGATTCCAATATTAGAGGACACAGAAAGAAGCTTCTCCAATTCTTTGTCTTCTTATTATGTTTTTTTCTTTTATCTTTCTACTATATTTTAATATTGTTTTTATTTTATTTTTTAAATCTCTTATTTTTATTCTTACTTTTATCTAATTTTATGTTCACTTTTCTATTTTTAATCAGTTTTTTATGTATTACTCTTTTATTTTCTCTCACATTCTCTTCCTTTTTTCTTTCTTTTCTTTGTTTAATATTTCTTCTCTCCTTTCCCTGCCCCCTCCATTATTTAGTTCTTTCATTATTATTAGTTTTACTTTTATTAATTTTAACTATATACTTTATTCTACATTATTTTATTTACTTTCTTGTCAATGGTTATAGGTGGTGTGGCAGTTGCCTTTAATTGATTTAATGAATTGCTATTGGTTTTCTTATTTGTTTGTTTGGTTGATTTGGTTTTTTTGAGACAATATTTTGCTACATAGAAAAGTCTGGCCTGAAACTCACTATATAAGCCAGGCTGGCCTTGAACTCAACTTGATCCTCTGGCCTCACCCTTCAAGTTCTAGGATTATAGGCATGCATCACTACATCTGGACTTTATTGGGTTTGGTTTTGTTTTATCTTGTTTTGTTTTTGCGGTACTTCAGGGTTGAACTCAAGAGCCTTGCACATACTTTTTTCATGGGCTCTATCACTGGGTGCATACAACATAAATTTTTTACTTTTTATTTTGAGTCAGGGTCTCACTAAATTATGGAGGTTGCCTCTGGCCTCATACTTGTGATCTTCCTGGCTCCATCTCCTGAGTCACTGGAATTCTATAATCTGTGTCACCATGCATGGCTCTTTTATTGTGTTTCTATGTCTCATTTGTTTGGCTGTTGTTGCTGTTACAAAAATTTGTTTTCTCCTCTTTGAGTGGTATTGGAAACTAAGACCTCAAGAGAAGGCTGCTCACTAAAAACACACATAAATAAAACTGTAAGATATATCAAAACCAACAGATGTGCAAAATTCAACAAGAAACACAAGAAATATGAAAAAGCAAGGCAACATGACTCCTCCATAAGATCATTACTCTTCTATAACTAAATCCAATGACACTGAAATGATTGAAATGCCAAAAAATGAATTCAAGTGTCTAGTTTTTAAAAGGATCAATGACCTCAAAGTTTATTCAAATAAACCAATGAATGGAGTAAATAAATCAATTCAAGACTTTGATGATAAATTCAGCAACTTGGACAAAAAAATCAGCAAAGAGATAGAGAGTCTAAAAACAAACCAAAAAATGTAGAAACCTTGGAAATAGAAAGCTCAATAAGTAAAAGGAAAAACTCAATGGAAAAAGTATCACCAATAGACTAGACCTGGCAGAAATAAAGAATATCAGAGATTAAAGACAAGCTTAACTAATTATTACATTTAGATAGCAATAAAGAAAAAAATGAAAGTAACCATGACCACAAAATTCAAGAACTTAGGGAAAAAAAATAAGAGAGCAAACCTATAAATCTGTGGTATAGAAGAAGGAGACACAGACTAAAGGCATAAAAAAAAAAACCTTCAATAAAATCATAGCAGAAAATTTCCTAAATCTAGGAAAAGAAACAGATATCCAATTATGGAAGGCAGGTAGAACCCCAGGAATGCAGAAATGACCAGAAAAGAACCACTTTATGTCATAGTATCATTAAAGTGCCAAGAGTACAGAGCAAAGAAAAAATACTGAAACCTACAATAGAGAAACACCAAGTTGTTTACAAAGGCAAACCTACCTGATAATAGTAGAACTTCAGAAGAAGCCCTAAAAGCTAGAACATGGACTGATGTATATCAAGCCCTGAAATAAAATAACTACCAGTTAAGAATACTATATGCAGTAAAAAATATCCTTTAAAATCAAAGGAGAAGTAAAGACCTTCCATGAGAAGCATGAACTAATGCAATTCATGACCATTAAGCCAGAATTGCAGTAGATACTTAAAAGAACACTATACACAGAAGAGGAATAAAGACACATAGAATCATGAGAGCTTAGGAAAGAATAAATCTCACTAGAAGAATAGATAAACAAATGAGAATTAGGAAAGAATCAAACAATATTGACTCAGTAAACTAGAACACCTTTAAGATGAAGAAGAGAGAAATTAGTAATATCTTACAATTTAACCTTAAATGTAATTGTTCTTAACTTTCCAGTTAAAAGACACACACTAGCTGTTTATATTTTTTAAATTTTCTGCTTGCAAGAAACTCACCTTATAGACAGAAAGTGAAAAGATAGAAAATCATATTCCAAGCAAACAGAATACACAATCAGTTAGGAGTAGCAGTACTTATAGCTGACAAAGCAGACTTTAAGCCAAAATTAATCAGAAGAAAAAAAAGGTTGCTGCATATTAATAAAAGGAACAATCCAACCAGATGATATAATGATTGTAAATGTATATGCACCAAATTTTGGTGTACTCAATTTCATAAAGCATTGCTGCACATAAAAGGATAGATTGATCCACATACAATGATAGTTGGTGACTTTAATATCCCACTTTAATCAAAAGATAGAACATGCAGACAAAAAAAATCAACAAAGAAACTTCAGAATTAAACTGCACCATGGATCAAATGGACTTAACAGACATCTACAGAATATTCCATCCAACAGCAGTGGAATATGCATTCTTCTCAGTGGCTCATGGAACATTCTCCAACAGAGATCACATTTTAGGACATAAAGCAAGTCTTAACAAATATTTTTAAAAAATACTTTTTCATTTCTTACCAGGTGATAATGTAATAAAAGTAGAAATCAATAACACTAAGAACTCTACAAACATACAGAGACTGAAGAATATATTTTTGAATGATCAGTGGGCTAATTGAAGTAATCAGAGTGAAAAACTAAAAATTCCTAGCATCAAATAAATATGAAAACACAACTTATCAAAACCTTTGGGATAAGTGAAGGCAATTCTAAGAGGGAACTTTTTAACTATGAGTGCCCACATTTAAAAAACCAGAGAGATCTTAAATAATTTAATGATGAATGTTAAAGTCTTAGAAAAACAAGAACAAACCAGATTCAAAATTAGTGAGTGGGAAGAAATTATAAAGATCAGGGTCAAAAATAATAAAATGAAGACTAAAAGACAATACAAGAGATCTATGAAACACAGTGTAGGTTATTTTAAAAGTTAAATATGATTGATAAACTCCTAGCCAATTAACCCAAAGAAAAAGAGAGAATACCCAAATTGATAAAAATTAAAGAGGGAAGGGAATATATTACAACAGATACTCTGAAATCTAGAAGATTATTAGGGTACACTTTAAAAATTTATATTCTAATAAATTGAAAATTTTAGAAGAAATGGATACATTTCTAGACACATATGGTCTATGAGAATTGAACCAAGAGGATATAACAGCTTAAACAAATCAATAACAAGCAATGAGATCAAAACAATATTAAGAAATCTCCCAACAAAGAAAAGCACAGGATCAGATGGATTCACTGATGAATTCTACCAGACCTTTAAAGAAGATCTAACACCAATGTTTGTCAAACTATTCCATAAACTAGAAACAGACGGGACACTTCCAAACTCATTCTGCAAAGCCAGTATTACCCTGATACTGAAACGAGATAAGAGTAAAAAAGAAAAGAAAATCATAGACCAATTTCCTCAGTGAACATACACACAAAAATCCTCAATACATGCAAAATGAACTCAACAACACATTAAAAAGATCATGCACCATGATCAAGTTGGTTTCATTCCAGGGATGCGAGAATAGTTCAACCTATGCAAATCAAAAAATATAAGAGAGCACATAAACAGAATCAAGGACAAAAATCACATGACAATCTTGATAGATGCAGAAAAAGGTTTTGACAAAATTCAACATCCCCTCAGGATGAAAAGCCCTGAAGAAACTAGGAACAGAAGGATCATCCATTAACATAATAAAGGCTATATACAGAAAATTATATCCAATATTACTCTGAATGGGGAAAAAATTTAAATATTTTTTCTATAAAATCAGAAATAAGAAAAGAGTGTCCACTCTTTCCACTCTTATTCAATATAGTGCTGGAATTATTAGCCAGAACAATAAGGAAAGACAAAGAAATAGAAGATAGATAGATAGATAGATAGATAGATAGATAGATAGATAGATAGATACGTAGAGATAGGTAGAGATATACAGGAAAGGAAGCCTGTAGCCGTACCACTGTGGCATTCAATCCCATCAGATCTTGGAAGCTAAGCAGGGTTGGGCCTAGTTAGTATTTTGACAGTAGACTGGCTGGGAATACCAGGTGCTGTATGCTTGGGAGAAGGACACAGCAACCCACTCCCAAAAAACAAACAGTCATTGAAAACCCTATGAATAGCAGAGAAGCACGACAATAGTATTTTGTCTGTTGTACATAGGGTTGTTATGAGTCAGACACCAACCTTATAGCCTAACAATAACCACCTAACCTAACCTATAGCCACCTATAGCCTAACAATAGCCACCAACCTAACAATAACAATATAGGAAAGGAAGAAGTCAAATTATCCCTTTTTGTGGACAATATGATCCTATACATAAAAGACCCTAAACAACTCCACCAGAGAGCTCTTAGATCTAATAAACACTTTCAGCAAAGTGGTAGGATACAAAATCAACATAAAAAATCAGTGGCTTTTCTGTACACCAATAATGAGGGTGCTGAGAAAGAAATCAGGAAAACAATCCCATTTACAATAGACTCAAAAAAAAAAAAAAACTAAAAATACATTTAACCAAGATGGTGAAAGATCACTACAATGAAAACTATAACACACAAAAGAAGACAGTAGAAGATTGAAAGATATCCCATGTTCACACACTGACAGAATCAATATTGTGAAAATGGAAATATTACTGAGTGATCTACTGATTCAATGCAATCTCCATCTAAATGTCAATGATATTCTTCATGGAACTGGAAAAATTTCTAAAATTTGTATGGAAACACAAAACATCTTTAAATAGCCAAAGCAATCCTGAGCAAAAACAATAGCACTGTAGGTATCATAATACCTGATTTCAAATTATACTGCAGAGCCACAGTAACAAAAACAGCACGGTACTAGCACAAAAGCAAACACATAGACCAAAGGAATTTAACAAAGGACTCAGAAATAAATCCACACAGCTATAGCCACCTGATTCTCAACAAAGGTATGAAAAAACATATGCTGAAGAAGACAGCCTCTTTAACAAATGATGCTTGGAAAATTGGATATCCACACACAGGAGACTTAAACTAGATCCTTCTCTCTGACCCTGTACAAACTTAACTCAAAATGATCCAAAGACCTTAATTCAAGATCTAAAGCATTGAAACTACTGAAGGAAAACATAGGAAAAATACTTCAAGGTACAAGCATAGGCAATGACTTTCTGAATAGAACTCCATAGCTCAGAAAATAGCAGCAAAAATTGACAAATAGTATTGCATGCAATTAAAAAGCTTTACACAGAAACAAAACAAAATAAAACAAAACAAGTACCAAAGTGAAGAGATAGTCTACAAAGTAGAAGAAAATCTCTGCTAGCTATTCATCCAACAGGAAAACAATACCCAGAGTATATAAAGAATTCAAAAAATTAAACACCAACCTATAAGCCAATCAACAAATGGGCAGATGAACTTAACAGACAGTTCTCAATAGAGCAAGTACAAATGGTCAGTAAAATACATGAAATAATGCTCAACATCTTTAGTCATCAGGGGAGTACAAATGAAAACTATAATGAGATTCCATCTCACCCCAGTTAGAATGGCTATCATAAAGAAAACAAAAGCAAATGCTGGAAAGGATGTGTAGGAGGAAAAGAACACTTTTACACTGCTGGTGGGAATGTAAATTAGTCTGGTCACCGTGGAAATGAGTATGGAGGCTCTTCAAAAACTAAAACTAGAACTATGATATGGTCCAGATATATAATTCCTTAGTATATACCCAAAGAAATCTAAATCAGCATACCACAGAGATACCTGCATATCCATGTTTATTTCAGCACTACTTACAATAGCCAAGTGCCCATCAATGGATGAATGGATAAAGAAAATGTGGTACACACACACACACACACACACAGAGTGGAGTACTATGTAGCCACAAAGAACAAAATCAAGCCATTTTATAGGAAAATGGTAAAAAGTGGAGATAATCATTTAAGCAAAATAAACCAGACACCAAAAGACGAATATCACATATTTTATCTTATATGTATAATATAGATCTATATATATAAAAAACCATGATCCAGGCACAGTGGCACACATCTATAATCCCAGTGACTCAGCTGCTAGAGGCAGCCAGGATGGCAAGTACAAGGCCAGAGATAGCCTGCATAACTTAGCGAGACCCTGTCTCAAATTAAAAAAAAAAAAAATTAAGTTGGGGCTACAGGTGCATCTCAGGGTAGAGCACTTGCAAAGTACATGCAAAGCCGTAGGTTCAACATGTCAGTACCACACACACACACAAAAAAAAAACCTTGAAAGTAGAAGAGGAACTATTTGGGAAGAGGAAGAGAATCAGCAGGAAGAGAGAGGGGGATAATAGAGAATAATATGGGATGAATACGATCAAAGTACATTATGTTGTTTGTTGTTTGTTAGGTGCAGTCGAGTTGGGTCCCACTCATAGCAACCCTATGTATGGTTGCCATGCACACAATCTTTTTGTATTTGAGACCATTATTGCAGCCATTGTGTTTTGAGTCATGCCACATCAGCAAATGGAGGTCACAAGGGCTTTACTCCATTCCCATCATTAAGATTGACCTTACTTTGAGGAGGCAACTCCTCCCCAGTTATATTTTTAAATGCCTTCCAGCCTGGAGGGCTCATTTTCCAGCACTATATTTGACAGTGCTTCTCTGCTATTCATAGGATCTTCAATGGCTTATTATTTCAGGAGTGGGCTGTTGGGTCCTTCCCTCTAGTCTGTCTTGGTCTTGAAGCTCAGCTGAAACCTGTCCACTCTGGCTGGCCCTGCTGGTATCTGAAATATGGGTGGCATGGCTTTCAGCATCACAGCAACATGCAATAAGCTAACAGACATGTTAGGAAAAGTACATTATATACATGTATTAAAATTCTATAATGAAACTCATTTTTTTTGTACAATATATGTTAAAAAGTTAGTTATCTACCTTCTAATAAACCAATGAAGCATCAAAAAAAAAAAAACCCTAAAATTTTGCTTTGGCTTTAAAAAAAATATTAGGATGATACCACCAACAGGAGGAAGATCTATATTCAAATAAAAGCTGTGAAAGTTCACTGTGGAAAAAAAAATAATGAAGAGAATCAATGTATTGAACATATAAAACTCACACATCTCCCTGGTTGAAGTAACGTTCATTGAGATTGACTGAAATTAAACTTTCTCATTTTATTTAACCCCAAAAATTATTTTCTTAATCATGTAGGATAAATCTTGACCATAATCAAATTTTTGAAACAAACAGGCGTCAGTGATTTTATTTCCTCTGTGTGTGTGTGTGTGTGTGTGTGTGTGTGTGTGTGTGTGTGTGCGCGTGTATAACTCTTATGGTTTTCTTAAATAAGCAAAATGAAACCCCAAAATAGCTTTGTGTTATTCTAGTTGCTGTTTATGAAGAATTAATATGATACTTTTAAATAAATCATGCACTGAAATTCAACCAGCCACCTTGTTACAAGCTCCTACGCACATCTTGATATAGTTGCAGCATCGCCTTGGGAAAGCTACAATGTCCAGTTCATTTATTTTAAAATCATCTTTCATTCAGGTAGTTACAGGAAAATCCAGCAATCATGAGGTAAAGTACTATAATAAAACTGTGACTTTCTGGGTTCCTTTAAAACTAGCCTCAGTTTTGTCTTTGGCCTTATATATGCCAGGCCCTATATATGCCCTATCATTTGCCTGTACTCTCAGCCTCTTTTTTATTTTTTATTTTAAGACAAGTTCTTGCTAAATTGCACAGGCTTCCCCTGGCCTAGAACTAGCAATCTCCTTCCTCAGCCTTGAGTTTTTCACAGCCCCCAACCCTATGCTCTGTTAAATTCCACAATCACCTTTTAAAAACTCATCTTCACATTACTACTCGATTTGCCAGTGTAATAAGTCAAACAGCACAAGGCTTTTCGTCAAAACCTCTCCCAACTATGTCTTCAATCACTGGTATAAAATTAGTAAAGTTTTTAGTTGAAATGGTCCATGTTTATACTTCAACAAAAGAAGTAAACATTATGTTCCAGCACAAGAACTCTTAACTCATATTTCCTTTAAAAAAATTAAAAGGCCTAATTTCTCTTGCTAGTCTTTAAAAATGAACAGCATAGATTCCCCATATTTAATAAAATGAGTGGCAACTAATATACACTAATACAAAATTTGTATTAAACACAAAAGAAACCAGCCAGACACCATGGTGCACACCTGTAATCCCAGCGTTTTGGGAGGCTGAAGCAGAAGGATCTCAAGTTCAAAGCCAGAGGCAGCCTGTGCAATTTAGCAAGACCTGGTCTCAAAATAAAAAGGGGGCTGGGGATGCCAATAGTAGAACATTTGCTTTGCGTGCACAAGGCCCTGGTTTCAACCCCTAGAACTGCAAGAAGAAAAAGGAAGGGAGAAAGAGGAAGAATAGGAAGGAGGAGGAGGAAGAGGAGGAGAAGGAGGAAGTGGTGGAAGCAGAAGAGAAGGAGGAGGAGAAAGAAGTCATTTCAAAATGCTCAAAGCTCAGGATCCTTTGAAAATCACTATTGGGTTAGGTAGGAAAAAGTGTTTGCTTTCCAATTTGGGTCATTGCAACCTGAATTGTAGGAGGGCAGGAGCAGTACCTTTTAGTTCATTATTGTTATTGCTGCCTTGTTTCATGCCTAGCTCATAGTAGGTGTCTCTTCACACATGTTGAATGAATAGAGGCTGTCATTCTTAACCAAGTGGGGTGTTGTGAGAGGTTGTAGTGCCATGGCATACTGGGAGATGTGTTGAAAGTAACTGGTCTTGACAGCCAGGAATGGTGGCCCATGCCTATAATCCCAGCACTTGGGAGGCTAAAGCAGGAGGATCAATGTGAGTTTTGAGGCCAGTCATGTCTACATATTGAGACTCTGTCTCAAGAAGAAGAAAAAAAAGAAGTAACTAGTCTTGATAATAAATGAACCTTTTCTTTCTAATTGAATCATTTTAAAACATTTTATCTTGCCATATTTCTGGACTGACAGAAGAGTTGCACAGATAATACTGTGTTTTTGTATGCCCTTCACTCCATTTCTCCTAATGTGGTCTGTCACATAACCATGGCACATTTACAAACTAAGAAATTAGCACTGACACTATTACTGACTAAACTATACCCTCTACTTGGGTTTCACTGTTTTTTCCGCTGATGTCTGTTTCCTGTCCCAGGATCCAATTTAGGACACTATGTTGTATTTGGCTATCATGTCTCCTTAGCATCTTCTATGAATGACAGTTTCTCAGTCTTTCCCTGCTTCCTTTTCATCATGTTGGCATTTTGAAGAATACAGATCTAGTTTATTTTATAATAAGGTCTCTCAGTTTGCGTTTGTCTAATGTTCTGTCATAATTAGACTGACTTGTGAGAAGAACATACAGAGTCTTGCCTGTACACCATGATTGTGGCACAAAGACTCCTTTTTTCATTTATTTATTTTATAGAAATGCCAGTTGAAAGTTACTACTAAAATGTCACTTTCACTCGGGCAAACCCTCTTGGCTGCCTGTCCCCTTTCTGCCTGCCCATATGCCCATAGAACTCTGGCTTCAGAGCCCCTTCTACCATTTCCTTTGCAAATGTGTGGCTTAGGAACTGGCTTAACTCAGACTCAGGACACATGAGTATAAATCCTTTCAGTAAGCTTCCAGCAGATTCTTCTTCACCCTCAAGATGAGTCACAAGAAAGTGATGTTCAGTCTTCAATCCTTTGGTTGTAGCAAGGGGAGGATGTCAAGCAGGGCGCTGCTTTGGCCACCCTATGGCCATGAGGGGCTAACTCTGGAAATAAGCAAACACCAAAGACGATGGAGTGGACAGACAGAAAGAGCATGGTCTTCTAAGTAGCTAAATTAACCAACTCTGAATCATCCTAACTTAGGTTTCATTTTTTGAACGAATAAATCCCCTTATCGTTTGAGCAATTTTGAGCATTACTTGTGACTGGAGGCACCCTCTAGCTGATGCACAGACTTCATTGTGAGCGGCTTTCTTGAGAAGTGGAGAAAGACAGATTTACAGCTCTCAGAAAAATCCAGAATGCACATAACCTCGGATATGATCTATATAAAATTTTCACTGGGGATTGTCTTGCTACAGAGGGAAAAAATTGTCGAGAAAAGTAGCAGTATGAAAATATACATGAGCTGGGCGTGGTGGCATATACGTGTTAATCTTAGCAGATGGGCAGCTGAGGCAGGAGGATCTTGAGCTCCAGATCAGCTTGGACTACATGGTGAGGCACCTGTCAAAAAAAAAAAAAAAAGAAGGAAGTAAGAGAGAAAAGAAGGGAGGGAGGAAGGAAAGCAAGCAGGGAGGGAAAAGAGAAAAGAAGGCAAAGATACACGGTTCCAGTGTGAACTTCTGAGTCTTGACATTACAGACAGGTTTGAAATCATTCTCCCAGAAATTTTTGTCAAATAGAAACTTTCATTATATTCTATTTCTTATTGTTTTGTTATACAGGTCGAGTATCTCTTCTCTGAAATGTTTGAGGTTAGAAATGTATTGGATTTGGGGTTTTTTTTTTGTTTTTTTTTTTGGAATGTTTGGGGAATATCGCAAGTCTCCCTCACATATCTATCAGATTTTTGTGTTGTGGGGGCTTACATGTTGCCATGATGATGAAAGCTATGCCACCAGTATCTTAGATACCAACTGGGTCACCCATGTGGACAAGTGTCAGCTGAGCTTCCAACTAAGACAGACTAGGGAGAAGGACCCAGCAGACCACTCTGGTAACAATTAACCATTGAAAACCCTTTGAATAGCCGAGAAGCATTGTCAAATAGAGTGCCAGAAAATGAGGCCCGCAGGCTAGAAAGCATTCAAGAAACAACTAGGGAAGAGTTGCCTCCTCAAAGTAGAGTTGACCTTAATGACAAGAATGGAGTAAAGCCCCTAGGACCTGCATGTACTGATGTAGCACAGCTCAAAATGAGAAACACAATGGCTGCAACAATGGGCTCAAATGTAAAAAGATCTTGTGTACAGCACAGTGTCAGGTAGTGTTTCATTCTGTTATACATAGGGTTGCTATGAGTCAGACATGACTCTATGGCACCTAACAACAACAACATTGTGAAGGTATATTAATATGCATATATTATATATAATATATAAATATATATCCTAAAGGTAATTTTTATATATGTGTGTATATGTGTGTGTGTGTGTATGTGTGTGTATATATATATATATATATATATATCCTAAAAGTAACTTTTTGCTTATGTGTTTGTTGAGGTAGAGTCTCAGTATTGCCTCCAACTTGCAATCCTCCCATCTGTCTCAGCCTCTCAAGTGCTGGGATTACTGTCATGCACTACCACTATGCCTGGCCTGAATGTAATTTTATACAACATTTTTAGTGGGTCTTCTGTTTTCACAACAACCTGTCAAGTGAGGTCAGATATGGAATTTTCCACATGTAGCATCATATTGATGCTCAAAAGTTTCAGATTTTAGAGCATTTCTGATTGCAGATTGTAGGATTAGGGATGCTCAACCTATATTTTTCTTCAAAATAGTAAAAAAGAATTAAACTACTATGTACAGGTCAGAATAGCATCAAAATTATGTTAAAAATAGGCAGTAATTAAAAACACACGATGTAATGTGATCTTTTCCTCATTTGTCTGTGTATTTACAATGTTTGTGAATCAATTGTCATAAATGTAAATGAAGTCTCTCATATTTCTAAATTCACTGTGTAATCTCATCTACCCTCTTATTAAATAACTAGTTGTTTGTTGTTAGGTGCCATCAAGTCAAGTCTGACTCGTAACCATCGTATGTATAACAGAATGAAACACTACCCAACTCTATGCCAGGCACACAATCTTTTTTATGTTTAAGCCCATTGTTGCAGTCATTGTGTCAATCCATCTAGTAGAGGGTCTTCTTTTTTTGTTGACCCGCCACTCGTTAATCCACCGAACATGATGTCCTTCTCCAGGGATTGGTCCCTCCTGACAACATGTCAAAAATATGTCATATGCAGTCTCACCATCCTTGCTTCCAAGGAGCACTCTAGTTGCACTTCTAGGACAAATCTCTTGGTTCTTTTGGCAGTCCATGGTATATTCAATATTCATCTCCAGCACCATAATTGAAAAGCATCAATTCTTCTCCTGTCTCCCTTATTCAACATCCAGCTTTCATAGGCATATGATGTGGCTGAAAATACCATGGCACGAGTCAGGTACACTTTCATCTTCAATGTGACATCTTTACTTTTCAACACTTTAAAGAGGTCTTTTGCAACAGTTTTTCCCAGTGCGGTGTGTCTTTTGATTTCTTGACTGCTACTTCTGTGGATGTTGATTGTTGCATTGATTAATTCCTTTCTAAAAGCTAAATTACACTTTCTACGTCCATTTTACTCCAAAGGGTTACTTTTTTAAAGCTTAGTAAGTGATTTAAACATACTTGGTGCTCATCATTAGTGAGTTCATAGAATGGCTTTCCCATTCCTAATTTCTTTAAAGTGTGGTGTATCATTTAGTTAGTTATCTATATCTCATCATCAACTTTTTCCAAGCAGTACTCATTTACGGCCTGAGATTGTGCACATTGACTTTTTATGCAAATAAGAGCAAATGTCTTTCTGCTATACTTATTTAGGAAAATGATTTGACTGGATATAAAATTTTTACCTTCATACTTCATGAAAATTACTTCACTTTTATGGCATTTAATGTCATTGTGAATGAAAATGAGGGAAAACTTAATTTTTCTTCTTATTAGGTGATTTTTCTTTGCTTTTTTGGCTGTTAAAAACTTCTCTTGATCTTGAAATTTAATAACCTTACCAGGATACCCTATGTTAATCACTACATATTTGCTTTTTTCTGTAGAACAGGTGTTTTCTAAATTTCAGGACATTTCCTTCTATTACACATTTCAATATTTTCCTTTCTTCATTTGTTCTATTTATTCAAATAAATTATGCTCTGCTTCTGCTAGGTTTTTTTCCATCCTCCGTGGCTGCCATCTTCTTTCTAATTGATATTTTGTTGGTACATTTTTTTTTCAAGACTGACCTTTTCCCCAACAGAATCCTATTTCTTGCTACATCTGAAGTGGTTATAATTTTTGTAGAGGATTTAAAGATTTTTTTTCTTTCCAGAGCTCTGCCACCAAATTTGATATATCTTTGAGTAATTATTTCTTCCTTCAGCTCTTTTTTACAGAATCTCTTTTCCCATTAATTTCTTTGAGAACATGGAAGCATTTGCCTGAAATCTTCTTTACTGGGATAATTTAGCTTAAGTGTAATTATCTACCTATTCTCTATTTAATTACTTTCTTCTCATTTTTGTGGTGTCTGTGAAAAAGTCTCATGCTGAATCCTTTCTGCTTATTATTCAATATTAAGTATAATTCTAATCAGCAAAGACCTTTATTAAAATAGCATGTGAAAGAGTGATCTTGGGCAGCTGGCAACTTCAACTTTAGCATGTCTTTGTATTATCATTTCCAGTCAGGTCTTCTGGGTGCATATCTCCTTTCAGTTTTCACACTTGTTCCTTCAGTGTGGGCATAATGCCCTTGAGCAAGGTAGATAAAGCCTGGTAGCAACAAGAGATTTTTGGTGATTGGATAGTTCAATGAACTCTGGCAAGACCTGCAAAACTGATTGTGGCTTTCTTTGTCTTCCTCCAGCTTAGAAAACCTAAAGAGTAATTCACTTCCCAGAATCTTCCTCTATTGGTTAGAAGTTCTACTATGTTCCTGTGTGGGGTGGCACATGCCTCTAATCCAAGAGACTTAGAGGCTGAGTGAAGAAGGATTGCTATTATAGTGATAGAAATTTGATCAATGATTAGATATTGGTCACTTAATGAAAATGTGACTAGAGCCTCCCAGGAACCTAACTTTATATTTCTTGTAGGAGCAATAGCTCAATATTTTGTAGTTCAGTATTTGCAACAGCTTTATAGAGCATAACTATCACCAATAATAGGAAACAACCATATTACTCTTTCCTAGTTTTATAAAAATTATTGTTGTTGTTGTTGTTAGGTGCCGTGGAGTCGGTATCCAACTCATAGCGACCCTCATAGGGTTTTCAATGGCTGACTGTTTCGGGATTGCCTTGGGAGTGGATTGCCAGGTCCTTCTCCCATTTTTGCAGTGCTGGGAATTGAACTCGGGACCTCAGAGACTGCAGCACAGCGCTCTACCAACTGAGCTAAATCCCAGCCCCTTAAAAATTATATATATGTTGAAAACGCCCAAATTTATATCTTGAACCTAACAAATCACCTGAGGAGCAAACTCATTTATGCAACTGCCATTTGATATCTTTACTTAGATATGTAATAAATGTCTCACACTCGGGCTCAAAACAGAGTATCAGTTTTTTGTCCTACCCACAAACCTGTTTGCCCTCATCTGCCCCACATCTTTAAATGTCAATCCATTCCACCTCCCAGCTCAAACCAAAACACTGAGTTATCTTCAATTCCTCTCTGTTCCTCATTTCGAATATCTGTTCCAACAGCAAGTCCTGATGTCTTTACTTCTCTCTAGATCCATGTGCTTATCTCTGTCTCCACTGCTACCATATCAATTCAAGCTGCTATCATCCCTCTTTCAGATTTCTGCAAGTACTGCCCACCTATCTGACTGCTTCCACTCTAGCCCCCTACAATTCCTTCTTCACACAGGAGCAAAGTGATATGGTTAAGATGGAGTTCAGTGGCTGAGGATGCAGCTCAGTGGATAGGCACTTGCCTAGCACTTGAGGCCTTGGGTTCCATCCCAAGTACCACAGGGAGGGAGAGAGGAAGGGAGAGCAAGACGGTGTTACTCTCCTGCTTAAAATTCTCAATTATTTCATCATTGCTTAGGATAAATCCAAGCTTCTTACTGTGGTCCATAGGGCTATAAACAATCCAGCCCCTACTGATGTCTCCAAACTTACCCCACACCACCTTCTCCTTACTTAATGTTTCCAGAAAAACTGGCTTCCTTTCTGTGGCTTGAATGTCCTAAGCTACCATTGTCAGATTCAGCAAATAAAAATATACAAGAGTGAGTTAAATTTGAATTTCAGATAAAAAAAAGTGTTTTTGTATAAGTGTGACCTGTATAATATTTGGGCTGGGGTTTAGCTCAGTTGGTAGAATGTTATGTACACTCTGAGACTCTGGGTTTGGTCCCCAGCCCCACAAAAATGGGAGAAGTACCTTAAAGCCCACTCCTGAAACATTCAGCCATTGAAAACGCTATGAATAGCAGAGGAGAACTGACATAGTACCAGGCATGGCACAGTGTAGGATAGTGTTTTGCTCTGTTATACATAGGGTAGCCATGTGTCAGTTCCAACTCAAAGGCATCCAACAACAACAATACAATATTTGGGACATGTGTATACTAACTAAAGAGTGCACATTGTTTAAAATCCAAAGTCAAATGGACATCCTGTACTTTATCAGGCAAGGTTCTTCCCTGACCTAGTTTCTTTGTACTTGCTGCTATCCCCTTTCCTGGAGTCCTCTGCCCCTGGATCACTGTCATAGCACTGACTTTCCTTTGTCATTCCAACAACAAAGCAAATATCTCTTCAGAAAATTGTTCTTCAGTCACTCAATATACACTGCTTTCAACACACACCATGTGCCTCAGACTCAGGCACTATCTTGTTACCTTATTTTATCCTTCTTGAAATATAAGCTCTATTAAGGCAGGAACATTGTCCAGCCTATTCATTCTTATAATTCCTGTGACCTAGAACAGTGTGTGGCATATAGTAGATACTCAATAAAAATATTTGCTGAATGAATGAAGGAATGTCTCCCAACAAACTAGCCTAGACAATACCTATCCATTTGTATAAACTGCAGCTAGTAGGAGATGGTTGTTAGCTCAGTTGGTAGAGTGCTGCGCTGCAGTCTCTGAGGTCCCGAGTTCAATTCCCAGCACCGCAAAAATGGGAGAAGGACCTGGCAATCCACTCCCAAGACAATCCTGAAAAAGTCAGCCATTGAAAACCCTATGAGGGTCGCTATGAGTCGGAAACCAACTTGACAGCACCTAACAATAACAACAACAGTAGGAGATGGGTCAGCCTCTTGTTTCTGAAAATGGGGGAAATCATTAGAAGTTGCCATATAAACACAGTATATAATTTTTAATCATAGCTCTACTAGAATTATTGTAAAGTTACTGATTTTCTCATCAGAAATATATTTTTAAAAGTGTTAATCAGTTTTCTGTCACTGTGAAAAAACACCAGAGATAATCAACTTAAAAACAGAAAAAATTTATTTTGGCTCATGATTTCAGAGGTTTCAGCCCATCATTGGTTAGCTCATTCTCTTTTGGGCATGTGGCAAGACAGCCCATCATGGAGGAGAGTATAGCAGTGGAAAGCTGCTCACTTCATGGCAGCCAGGAACCAGAGACAAAGGAAGGGGCCAGGAACCCAATATCTCATTCAAGGACACACCCCAGTCATCTAACTTCCTCCCACTAGGCCCTATCTCTTAAAGTTTCCACTGCCTCCCAATAGTGCCATGAGCTGTGGAATAAGCCTTCAACACATGGGCCTTTGGGTGACATTCCAGGATTCAAACTATAGCAGAGAGTGAAAAGCAATTCTAATTTTTAGAAGTGACCAGAATCATTCAAATTACTCTCCCTTTGTAAGAAGAGAGAGAGAGAGACAGACAGACAGACAGACAGACAGACAGAGACAGAAAGACAGAAACAGAGACAGACAGAATAAGGAAAAAAAGAAAAGAGAAAAACAAGATTAGAATTTTCTAAAAAGTAAAAAAAAAAAAATTATTACTACTGAGATGTTTAGCTATTATTCTTCTAAGTAACATATTAATCAGAGGTAAAATTTTCCATATAATAAAATTATAGGAATTTTAGGAATAATTTGAAGCAATCTTCTTAAATATAAATTAATGTACCTCTATTTCCATTTTTGGGGGCTGGGATTTAGCTCAGTTGGTAGAGCACTGCACTGCAGTCTCTGAGGTCCCAAGTTCAATTCCCAGCACTGCAAAAATGGGAGAAGGACCTGGCAATCCACTCCCAAGACAATCCTGAAAAAGTCAGCCATTGAAAACCCTATGAGGGTTGCTATGAGTCGGAAACCGACTCGATGGCAACTAACAACAACAATAATTTCCATTTTTAATAATAGCTAGTACTTATATGATATTTTGTACTTTTTAAAATATTTTCTAATGTATAATTATACTTGATCATTCCAGGTAATCTAACCTAGATCACAATTTTTCTGTTGGCAATTATTATAGAAGAATTGAATTTTACATTACTCTTGCTTTCATGATATTGTTACAAAATCCCCAGATACAATTGGCCCTATGGGAAAAATATTATACAATTGACAAGGCTGTCTACAATGCCATTTGCAAGAAGATTTTGCATCAAAAAAATGAAAACTGCCCTCAAACAGCTAGCTTTGTAAATTCACAAGTCAATTGATTTTCATTTACCTGGTCCAAAATAATGTTAATGCACTTTGGTCTAAATTTCCTGATTTCCACTTTTTGCCTTCACTATATTAAGAGGAATAATTTCTAGTTCTCCAGGAAACTGTCAGCAAAAGAGTATGCCAGAAAAGACATTGCACAACACACACACGAATTCCTCATGTTCTCATTCCCTGTACCCATATCACTTGGGTTTTAAAATTGAACAGTCTTTAATTCCTCTTTGACACAGTTCAAAAGAGGCTTAGAGTTGCTCCTTTAATGGTTGAAAGAGTGATTAATACCTTTGGCACATGGATGATTTCATCCAGGGACATGGAAGCAGTTTCCTTTGCTTCCTCATCTTTAATCTTTGATTCTCTCTCACTGCTATGCAGAACTTCTTCAGCAGTCTGAGGGAAGTGAGTCTCAGAGCCACTGAATTAATTGTCATTGCTCTGAGCACACCGGGCAGTCTGGCAGCAGACAGAACCATGTGACCAAAAAAATGGATAATTTAAGACATCAGCCCATTATGCCCTAAGGGAGATGACTAGAAAATGCCACAGTCTCAATTTATCCTTGGCCTTTGGTGACATCCCTGTAACACTTGACTCAATACATTTTTGTTCTCTTTGTGCCAAATAACACAACTACACAGCCCAGAGTGCTAATTATTCTGATTTACATGAGCTTCTTCACATGAGCTTTATTCACCCTCAGACAATCATATTCACTTTGCCCACATCTTCCCAGGTAAAACAAACCTTGTCCTCTTTTTTTTTTTTTTTTTTTTTTTTTTAACCTGGCTCTCTTCCCTAACACCTAGGTGGTATCAATCCTACCCTGAATTAAGGAGGCAGGGGGGATCCTGACAATTATTCAGCTTCTTCAGAGCAGGGGAGCTGAAGACTCACTTGCTCGCTCATCAGATATGTATGTGTTAAATGTCTCCAAATTATTGTGCTAAGTACTTTGGGGAAAAAAGATGATTCAGATCCAGGGTTTATCCTGAAGGTGTTGAACGTCTACCAGAAGATATGAAACATGCATATTAATAACTACTATAATACCAGGGGCCCACAGCCGTACCACTGTGGCATCCAATCCCGTCAGATCTCGGAAGCTAAGCAGGGTCAGGCCTGGTTAGCCCTTGGATGGGAGACCACCTGGGAACACCAGGTGCTTTAGGCTTGGGAGAAGGACCCAGCAACCCACTCCCAAAAATCAATCTGCCACTGGAAACCCTATGAATAGCAGAGAAGCCCTGACAAGAGTGTCTCGTCTGTTGTACATAGAGTCCCTTTGAGTTGGATACCGACTCAATGACATCTAACAATACCAGGAGAAAGTGTGACACAATCCATAGAGAAAAAGAATTTCCCTAGGGTGGGAAAGACAGAGTCCGCAAATGTTAGCTGATAGGATCTGTCAGCTTCACGGAGAAGATGGATTTGGGGACAAGTAGGGTTTGGACCTTGGAGAGGGAGAGAAGGGCATTGAAGCTGAGCTGTGGCCCTGAGCAAAGGTGCAGTATGAGACAGGGCACCAGAGCAAATGGCACCTCTCAATAGTTCAGTAAAGTGCCAAGAAACCTGGATTAGAGACAAAGCCATGGGTCAGGCCTCAGCTTTGCTAGCGTTTAGTGTTATAACATTAGTCGCTCAATTCCTCTGAGTTTAAGTTTCCTTCTGGAGAATGGGAAAGATAATTACTGTTGCAACTTGCATGCCACTGTGCAAATAAAGGGAATAACAAGCTAATGGCTATGATTATAATTAAATTCCTGACTCTTTTCTCAAGGCTCTTCTCCCCATTTGCCCTGTAATCCTACCTCCTGATTTCTTCCCACAGTTTTCCCCACCTTGCATTTAATATTCCATCCTCTTCCAACATAAAAATAATAAGAATCTTATTAAATGGTCATCCCTGCTTCTTCCGAAGCTGAGTATAGGCAGTATTGTTTCCCTGTGGAAGATGGCTCCAGATTGCCACCCTAACCAAAACTATCCACAGAATTTACATACATATATAACCTCCAGTGAGAAGCATAAGCCGTCCAAATTCCAGCATATTGGAGCTGGTATTTTTGGCTCTTCTTTCAGTGCCCTTTCACTGTGTTAGACATGTGGATGAAATGACCTAGTCATGGGTCAAAAGTCAAAGACAAAAATCTCCTCAAACTATTTCATCTGATGATCAAGTCAGGGTTTCCTTTAACGCTAAATTATCTGATTGTATGTGCAGGATGAAACTCCTAATACCAACCTAGTGTAGCGGAGCCAAAAAATATAAACATTTATGCACATTAAAATAATTATATTGTTGATCTAGATCATTTGAAATTACATGTCAACAGAATATCTTCCTGGGTCAGAAAGCTAGATATACCAAAAGGGAATTCACAAGGACAAGGTTGTTATGCTTTTCATCTTGGCATTCCCAATCCCTGATATAGTACCTAGCATATGCTAGATATTCAAAAAACATTCATGTGATGGATGGAGGAATGAGTGAAACTATGTCTCTGATCCTACCTCTAGTCTCAAATTTCATAATAAACTGGACATTCCATTTTAATATCTTAAATTCCACAGGTTACAAACCAAACCCAGTACCACCCTCCAAAATACCGTCTTTTCATAATTTTCTATTCCTCTTAATGATGCTAGCACTTTCTGGGTCACCCAACCTCAAATCTGCATTTGGTTCCTCATCTCTTGCTTGGGCCCCTTCCTACCAGTCAACTCCTACTGACAGTTTCTCTAGGGTAATCCTATGTCTGCTCTGCCTTTCTGTGTTCTTCTCTGCTGTTGACCATCAAAGACCATGGGCCAATGCTTATTCCTGGGGCTGTGCTCTTTTTGCCCTCTGGGGAATAGATGGGTGTTTCTTCTGTCAGATGAGTCGTCTAAACATTTTAACCTGGTTTCTCACAATCAGATCCAGATCTAACTTGTACATACACTTTACATCACAATTCAATGAGATTGTTTGTCATTATCTTAAGGCTCTGTTCCTTTACTCTAGCCTGTAGAGTCTTATGTCTCCTTGATGTCCAACTCAAATATTTCCTGATCTGTAAGTCTTCAGTGACTTTCTCAGTCAGAGTAAGGATACCTTCCATGAACTCCCAGACAGCACAGTTCAGTCTTCTGTTAAGAAGTTTACTGTATTTGGTTTTGCATTTTCAAGTTTATGCACTTGTTTTTAATTTCATTTTGTATTGTTTTGTTTTTGTCATCCTTACTGGCTTGCAAATTCATCTACTTATTCAAAAATATGTATAGATCACTTATTATACTCAAGGAACTAGGATAGACACTGAAGATCCAGCAAGTAAAAAGGAGATGGGAATGTGCACAGAATTGAAAGAAAAGACTGAGTGAAGGGGGTAAGAGGTGAGGAAAAGTCGGAGATGTGGCCAGTGCCAGCCTCTGAGGGACTTGTGGGCCATGGGACGGAATGGGGTATTGGTCCCAATGTGAAAGAAGTCATCAATGGGCTTTATGCTGAGGAAAAACATATTGTGTTTGGGTTTTTTAGAGACTCTTCTTGCTGCTGTGTGGAGAATGGATTGTCAGAAGGTGAATTAAGTAGGCTATTCCCATATCCAGGCATATAATGATGGTGTCTTCCTCTAGAGTGGCAGCAGTGGAGGTGGGAAAAAGTAGATGAATCAGAGGTACATTTTGTAAATAAAGCCCATAGAATCTGCTAATGGGTTGACTATGAAAGGAGAAAGGAAGACAGAAATTGAGGTGGACCCCAGCTTTTTGATATGAGAAACTGCAAATATGCCATTTAATGAAATGAAAAGTGTTGGAAGAAGGATGGATAGGTTTAGGAGGCTGATAAGAAGATGAAAGATTTAGCTGGGCATTCTGACACAGGGCTGTAATCCCAGGAGCTTGGGAGGTTGAGGCAGGAGGATCCTGAGTTTAAGGCGAGAGACCGCTTGCACAAATTTGTGAAACTCTGTCTCAAAATAAAAAATAAGAAAGGGGTTGGGGATACAGCTCAGTGGTAGAGCATTTGCCTAGCATTCATAAGGACCTGGGTTTAATACCCAAGTATGGCAAAAAAAAAAAAAAATGGTGGGGTGGGAAGATGAGGAGGAGGTCATCTGAATACTGATGTGAATAAACTAGTAGAGTAAAAAGCAATAGAAGATATAGGGCAATGAATGAATCAACTTTTAGTGGCCCCCAGGATTGCTGGATTACCTGGCAATAGGGGCATCAGGAAGACCTCAGTGTCATGAAATAAATGAGACCTTAGAGTATGGACACTGGCTAGTCAGGATGGAGGGGACACTGGGTTATATATACATGAATGAATCGATGAGCCTATTCAATGGCCACAATTCTTAATCCTCATCACTGTATCTTTCAGAGGCAATGTTAAAGGAAGACATTTTAGAACATTTTTTGTCATTGTTACCTATCTGGACCTATCAAAATAGGTATCTTCCTTGTAAAAGGTCAGTTTACAAAGCGTTAGACATTGTGTAATCTCTTATAAACACACACACACACTTTATACACTTTGATAAATAATTGAAGGCTTCCATTGAAATGCAAATAGTGAAAATCTTGATAATTGAACTACAAGCAATTTTCACCATCTGCATTTTATAAATTTTCTACAATGAACATGTACTATTTTTGTAGTAAGAAAAAACTAGTAAATTTAGTGCATAAACATCGTGGCTTCTAGCCACACTCAAGTTTGGATGAATCTTCAGGAAGGAAGCAATAAGCACAGTCAGCAACATGGGTTGGCTCAAGGCATCTGCTCTCTGATTTGTCAGATCTTGTCTCTTACAAGCAGCCTGCGTGTCTTTCCCCAACCAGCTTCTGTGGTCCCTACCACTCTCTTGCCCCATGGAAGAATCTGGTCTTGGTGCACACCGACATTTTTCAGATCACCATTTATAATTTATATTTTGTTGCATAAGTATTACAAACATTCAAAAGCAAGTAAACACTCTCATACCACCCTATTTCTCAGCTACCTAGCTCCCCTTCCCTGGAGAAACAAATGTTATCAATTTGTTGCATAAAATTTTAGAGACAAATGATGGAATAATTTTTCCCATGTATTATATAATGAATCAATATTTACTTTATAAATTTTAGAAAATGTAAATAACCACCAAAAAGGCAAAAGAGTTGTCCCTCTGACACTGTTAACATTTGGGTATATGTCATTCCAGATATCTATACATGTAATAGCTATGTTTGTCAATCATTTACAAATATGCTCTTTCAGGGTTATGGATGTGTCCCAGTGGTAGAGTGCTTGCCTACCATGCAGCCCTAGGTTCAATCCCCAACACCACAGTGATAATAATAATAATAATTTTAAAAGCAGATACGTTCTTTCAAAATTTAGATATGTAAGGGGCTAGAAATGTAGCTCACTGGTACAGCATGTGTTTAGCATGTACAAGGCTCTGAATTTGATCCCTAGCACCAAAAAAAAAAATCTATATTCTTTTTTCTAATAAATATATCATGAAAAATCTTTCTATATCAATATATATTCCATACATTATCTTTCATAGTTGAATCATACTGCCTCATTTGAACACAACATTAAAAAATCCCTCCTTGCAAGATATTTCAAGTAATGTCTTAGTCCATTTGCCAGTGCTAATAATACCACCACCACAGACTGGGTAGGTTATAAAGAAAAGAAGTTTATTTTGGCTCATGGGGTTCTGGTCCAAGGTGGAGGGGCCATATCTGGTGATAGTCTTCTTGATGGCAGAGTCCTGAAGTGGCACAGAGCATCAGATGGTATTATGGTTTGAATCTAAAATGTCCACCTAAGTTCATGGACTCCATGTAGTGGCACTATCCTAGGAGGCTATAAAACTTTAGGAGATGGGATGTACTTGTAGAGGTGGATCACTGAGGGCCGGCCTCTGGAGGTTTTACCCAGACACCTGAACCCAGAAATCTCTCTCTGCTCCTGATCACCATAATGTAAAGTCATTTGCCACAGGCCTTGTTATCTGCCCCAGTGCCATGCCTGCCCTGCCTCTGTGGACTGAAATCCTCTGAACCATGAAACCCAATAAATCTTCCCTCTGGTAAGCTGATTCTGTCAGGTATTTTGTCACAGTGATGCCCAAATTGACTAATACACATGGCAAGAGATAGTGTGCTAGAGACCTGGCTAAATTGACTTTTATTGCAGCCCCTCTCTCATGATAACCCACTAATCCATTAACCACATAATGGTTAATCCATTCATGAGGACAGAACCCTAGTCTCCTCTTAAAGGTCCCTCCAGTTTCTACGTCCTAATACCTCATGCTGGGGATTTAATTTTAACATGAGTTTCAGAGGGACAAATTATATTCATACCATAGCAATTGGTTTAAAATTTTTTAATGCTGTGGTGAATATCTGTGTGTATGTGTATTGCATGTGTGTGTATCTTTGTACTTATCACTGGTGATTTGTAGATCATAAATTCCTAGATGGGAATTGCTAGGTCATTTCAAGCCTGCTAGAAAGAACTCTTCTAACAGCTGCACATGAGAACTGACACTTCACTTTTGAAAAGGTGCTCATTCCCAATCAAAGAAGTCATTTCCCCCTCCTTTTTTGTCATTACCTTCACATCAGCTCAGTGTTAAGAACATAATTAAGAACTGACCAAATATTTTTTGGATTCATGAACCAAATTCCTAACAGTCAGGCCCTATTCTAACATCTCCCTATACCTCTTTCCTCACTCTCTACCCATCGGTGAAGCCAAATTTTTTAAAAAATGATGAGGTCAAACCCAGAACTACAAAGAACATAACTACTTCAGTTATTTTTTCCTTTTTTTGAGACAGAGTCTCACTATGTAGCTCAGGCTGGCCTCAAACTGGTGATCCTTTTGCCTTAGTCTCCTGAGTCCTGAGATTATAGACATGTACCACCACACCTGGCACAAGTATTTCCTACACAAAATACTTCAGCTGATGATGGGGGATAAACAGTTGTAGAGCACTTGTCTACCATGAGTAAGGCCCTGGGCTTGATCCCCAGCACTGTACTATTAAAAAATACTTCAGTAGAAAAGGAATGATAATCACTCATACATAATCCAGTTATCATTTATAGAGAAACTACTATGTACTATGCCAAGTAAACTATTTATATAATCTCTTATCCTATTCTATGAGGGATAATTTGTTATCCCAATTTATAGATGGTAGTAAATAATTTTCTATTATATCATTCCTGTTTTTAATAAAATTTCACACATATTAGATGGTCATTTGCATGGGTTTTTCTCATTCAAAATTATCTATCACTAAACTGAGGGGAAGGGTTTAAGGAGAATTATGTTTTAGCTATATAGCTAAAACTGACTTTGCCAGTTATATTCATTAGAAGAAATCAAACAAAATAATATATCTGCACAAATAATGTGACTCCTCAAACCTTTCCTCAAATGTTAATTATTTTTTTAAAGTAAGTCACACTTATGGAGAGCTTGTCTCAGGTACCATTTTGTGCATCCTGTGTTAATTCAATCAACAAATAATTTATTTGTTGTTGTTAGGTGCCATTGAGTCAGATCTGACTCATAGCACCCCTATGTACAACAGAATGAAACACTCCCCACCCAGCACTATGTCAGTACTTCTCTGGTATTCTTTGGGTTTTCAATGGCTGATTGTTTCCAGATTGTTTCAGGAATAGGCTACCAGGTCCTTTTCCCATTTTTGTGGTGCTGGAAATCGAACCTATGGCCTCAGGGCATGCAGAGCCACACTCTACCAATTGAGCTAAACCCCAACCCAAAATAACTTATTTGGTATCTGCTAAGTGCCTAGTGCAGTGCTAGGCAATATAGCAGTAAGAAAAACAGACAAAACCTTGGCTTTATGGAGCTTCCATTGAGAAAGGCAGACAATTACAAAGCTAAAGAAGGAAACAGAAAATTCATTGAGATTGTGAAAGGTGCCAAAAAAGGAAAAGTAAAACAGAATAGGAGAATATGCTGTTCTCACTAATCCTCACAGCAATAATATGTGGCAGGGATTATTATCTAATTGTTAGAAATAGAAATTTTTAAGGGACAGGTTAAATAACTTGTCCAAGTTTTACAGAGCTAAAGAAGATGAACATTGGACATACTAAGGGGGCCTTTAGAGATTTCAGAGCCCCCAGCCCACCTCATCTCTACCACCACTCCACCCCAAGCTTTGAAATAAATAATTAACATTTTCTTGGCCTTAGGAAAAAAGCCCTGCATCACAGCTTCAAAGTCCTAACACCTACGGAACCAACACAATATCACCATGTGGTCACCCAGGCAGTGCTCTGTAGAAATGATGGCCCCGGATAAGGCAGCTTCTGCAATAGATGAAGGGCAGAGCTGGCACATGATCTGCTGAAGACAAACACAGACAAAATTTTTACTCATCCTAAAAACAACCCTGGAAGACAAGTATTATTATCCCAATAGGGACACCAAAGGCTTCACAGATAGCAAAGAGGAGTTGCTTGCCCAATGTTGTGGAGGTAACAACAGCTGAAGCAGGATTCCAACCCACATCTCTCTGGCTCCTGAAGCTAAGGGACATGATGGCTCCCAGTGGGCACCAGGATGCCTTCTCAGAGCCACATCCTCTGAAAAAGTTGAGCCAAAGGAGATGTGGTCTTAAGTCTGAAGTACTTTTCCATTCCCTGAACAGCACACTGGGTTCCCATCACCACCCTATGATTAACAGCCTCAAGGGCTGTTCAGGGTCTGGCCATTTTGTACTAGGAAGCTTTGATTTGAAAATGAGACAAGTAGTTTCAGTGCTGTCATCCTTAGGAAATTAGGGGATAGAAAGAAATCTATTTAAATGGCTTTTCAATATTCACAAGGAGAGCTGTTGGGTCTTTGCCCTCTTCCTCTCCTCTGCCCTCTTACCCAGATAACCTGTCACATCAGTGTAAGGACCACAGACTGTACAACATAAGCAGATGCTGAAGACAGCCATGGGAAGTGCAACCAACAATACCTGAGTGCTTCCCACCACAGGAACTTGCTTCTTTAGAAAACCAACTCGGTAAAGGGTCTTTGATGTGGCTTCTCTCAAGCAGTCCCAAGACAAGATGTATTAGAGAGTGACAGGCACAAAGAAATGACAGTCTGATTTTTTCTTTTAAGCCTATACAATCTCTCTGGATGTGATTTTTGAAGTGCCTCAAAATTTAAAATGTAGATTCCCTTTTGACTAGCAGCTTCACTTCTAGGACATTTGCTAGAACAAGTGTACAGATGTATATGAAAGGATGTTTGCAGACATACCTTGTAATTTGAAATTTGCAACTCAAAACACAACAAAGTAAGCATCTACCAATAGAGGAGTGGTTAAATGAATTGCAATTCATCTATACAATGGTACATATTGTTCAGTGAGTAAAATGGATAAGATACATGGGATAAACAGGGAGAAAAGTTTGTAAATACTACTGTGCCAAAAACTAGGCTGCAAGGCAATATATATGGTATGATCTCATTTATATAAAATATACAGATACATAATTATATTTGCATTTAGAAGACCACAATGATATACACCAAACTGCTCCCAGTTAATTCTAGGGAGTGGGCTAGGGCTGGGGCTGGAGCAGAACAGCCTTTCATTCATTTTGGGGGGTTGGGGGGTTGTTTTTTTATTTTGTTTTGTTGTAATATTGAGGGGTGGAATCCAGGGACTTGTCCGTGCTTTGCAAGCACTCTGCCATGGAGCCACACCCCCAGCCCATTTTTTACTCTTGAGACAAGGTCTCACTAAGTTATGCAGGCTGCCTCTGGCCTCAAACTTGCGATCCTCCTGCCTCTGCCTCCTGAGTCACTGGGATTAAAGATGTGTGCCATTGTACCCAGCTCAGCCTTTCACTCTTTACTGTAATAGTTTTCCTTTAGTAAATTTTGGCAAGCAAGTGATATTTAAAGTTTTTAAGAGTAGTTGGGCTCATACTTTTGAGATAGCCACTCTTAGAGAAAAATTAAGCAGATCTGATACAGACAAACCGGCAAATGAAGCTTTAAGCATATAATTATGTGTTTCATTTCAGCCCTTTCAGCAGAAAAATATCCAATGTGGTAAATATAGAATTATGAAATTTTTACTTTGATATTTACATTACCCATTCAATCTCAAATTGTTTAATCTAATAAACATACTTTAGTTTCAACATTACAAATGCAACCCTAGTTTTTTTTTCTTTTCTGATCCATGAATTACCTCACAAGTCTGCATATCTGCCTAATGGGAATTTCCACCTGAAAGTGCTAAAACTAACATGTTTAAAGCCAAATCATCTTCCAAAATATCGTGTTTTCTAATGAGATCCCCATTCTTCTCACCAGCCAGACTTAAAACTCATTCTTGTGGGATGGTCTTCTGTCTGGCTACCTCAGCGAGTGGGTGTCAAGTACTTCCTGTTCTTTGTCCACCAGCATCTTACATCATTTCCTATTTGCCATTCCCAAGGCTGTTAAATGCTGAGCTCCCACTTCAATGATTCCTTGTATCCTTATTATACTATGTATAATACTGTTCTGGGGCTGGGGTTTAGCTCAGTTGTTAGAGCACCGCTCTGCACTCTCTGAGGCCCTCGGTTTGATCCCTAGCGCCACAAAAACAGGAGAAGGAAGTGGCATTCCACTCCCAAAACAATCCCGAAACAATCCCGAAACAATCAGCCATTGAAAACCCTATCAGGGTCACTATGAGTTGCACATGACTCGAAGCCACCTCACAACAACAACAATATTGTTCTAGTATATACTAACGTCGCCCTACACTCCATCCCCACCCCCACTCCTCCCTGTGACCAGTAATAAACCCCTGACACACCATAGGTTAAGTAACATGTCCAAGATTACATATGTAGCTTCTAAAAGGGGACCCAGGTGTGGGTAACGTTGAAATGTACCAACCAGGCCCCCATGAGCAATGCCTTTGCCAGGATATGTGTTCTATTCATACAGCACTTAGCATCTTGCCTCAGGCACAGTGGGTGCTAGATCAATATCTTTTCAGTGAACAAATAGAAAGAAGTAATTAGTCTTATTTCTAGCAGGGTCTCCTTTTCCCATCTCCCCATTCCCTATCTATTTTCTTCATTATTCTTCCCTACTTGATAATACAATAGCAGCAGCAGCAGCATTAGTAATTTGCCACTTCTCAGATGAGAGCATAATCCTTTTAAATTCAGTCATGAATGGAAACTCAATGGGGTTTATTTTTATATATTCAGGGTTTTCAAAGAAAACTCGAAAAATTTAAAAACTGAAAAACTCCAGAGGGCCCTAAATTCCATTGAGAACTCTTAGAAAACAGTAGGGATGAACACTGATGAATCAATCACTAGAGGGCTAAAGACCAAGTCCCTTAATTGCCAATCTTTAAATATTATTTCATGAGAGGAATGCACAAGCATTAAGAACATAATCGTGTAATTTACAAATCATTTTGAAATAGCTCTCTATGATTTCAGCTTATTAGGGGTTATTACTCTATTACTCAGACATCATTAGCACAATTCTGCTAACAGTACAGATCACATAATATCAAGAGACAAGGGGAAAACATGAAGAATCCCAATTATTATTCCTTTCAAAAAGGGCTGTCGTGACCTTCTCCCCAGAATGTGAACTATATTTTATGAAGTCTGAAAATGTTACATCCTTTCTCCACTAAAAGGACTATTGTGGGGGACAGGGGAGAGTACCTAAATAGAATACTGTTGTTGTTAGGGGCCGTGGCGTCCAGTCAAATAGAATACTAGTTAATATTTATTATGTGCTTACTATGTTCCAGGCACAGTCCTAAAGACTTTATTGTAATTTGCAAAATCCTCACAAACTCTCTTTGAGATGAGCTTATTTTACAGATGATGAAACTGAGCCGCCACTGATGTTAACATGCCCAACATTACATATGTAGCTTCTAAAAGAGGACCCAAGTGTGGTGGATGTGGAAAGATACCAACCAGGCCCTCATGAAGAAGGCCTTTGCCAGCTGCTAGCAGTGCTGCTGATGTCAACTTCAGCTGCAGAGAGCCTTGTCCAAGAGCATCTCCTTTCCCCTAGGCAGCCTGAACAAATGGCTGATTACAGCAGAGTTGTGAGGGTCTACCCTTTCGCAGGACAGCTGCAATGCACTGTATATATTCCAGGTTCCCCATGGAGTGGGGCCAAGGCTTTGCTGGACATGTACTGCAGTTCCATTCCTCACACTGCCCCAGCTTTATTCCTCCCTCTCCTGTTCACAATGGCTAATCCTTATAGATTCTTTATATTCTAAACTCTTGTCAAGAGGCTGGCATGGTGGTATATAACTGTAATTCTGTACTAGGGAGGCTGAGGTAGGAGGACTGTAAATTCCAGGCCAGCCTGGGCTACATAGAAAAACCTCATCTCAAAAAAACAAAATAAAGCAAAACTATACACATGCACACATGCATGCACGTGCGCGCGCGTGCACACACACACACACACACACACACACACTTTCTAGCTTTTGTAAAACTATAAAAGCAATATAAATTTACAAAATAAATAAAACATAATGGCTAAGAAATTAGATACTAAAATTAGAATATCTGAGCTCAATCTCTAGTTCCACTATTTATTGTGTCTTTTTGAATGTTACTTAAACTCCCTTAGTTCCCTCATCTATAAAAGAGATGATAAATCACTTTAGGATTAAGTTAAATAATCCATGTACAGTGTTGAGTACTCACTCAGTTAATGTTAGCCCTAGAGTTGATTATTTTTATTATTGTAAAACCAAATAAAGTTCAAATCAAATAGTTGTGAAGGAACACATGATATTTTGTTGAAAACAAATAGCCAACATGAATGTTATACTGAACTATGGCACAGGGTCCTTAAGTCTCAAACCTATCATGCCTAAAGTCATGTACTTGCCTCCAGATAAGACCCTTTAACAGGCTCCTAGACAACTTAGAACCTATATATTGCAGTGATTAAAAACATGGAATTCAGAGTCTAAAAAAAAAAAAGAAAAAGAAAAAAAGAAAAGAAAAGAAAAAAATTAGAGTAACAGCTCCAACAACTCAGGCATCTGGCCCATCACTCTAGGTTTTAGTTCCCTTTCCTGCCAAATGGATGTTAGTAATGCATATCTCATGAGATTGTTATGAGAATTAAAGAAAAAAATCAGGTAATATTTACCAAACTCTAAAGGTAAAGAAAGTACTAAACACAACACCTAGCAAAGGTAGGGCTGGGGGTTAGCTCTGTTGGTAAAGTGCTACTCCGAACTCTCTGAGGACCCGGGTTCAATCCCCCAAATCATAAAAGCAGAAGGACATGGCAATCCACTCCCAAAGCAACCTTGAAACAATCAGTCATTAAAAACCCTGAGGGTCACTGTGAGTCAGACCCAACTTGATGGTACCTAACAATACCAAAGGTAAAATTATTAAAACAAAAAAAGTTTATGAGTGGGATCCAAACTTTTGGCTTCTCTGGGCCACATCAAGTAAAAATTTATGTGCTGTCTTGGTCAGCACAAAATATTGTTGTTAGGTGCCTTCGAGTCAAGTCTGACTCATAGCAACCTTCATAGGGCTTTCAATGGCTGATTGTTTTGGGGATTGCTTCGGAAGTGGACTGTCACATCCTTCTCCCATTTTTGTGGTGCAGGGGATTGAACCCAGGTCCTCAGAGAGTGCAGAGCAGCCTAGGGGGTAGGATATAGCTCAGTTGGTAGAGTGCTGCTCTGAGCTCTTTGAGGCCCTGGGTTCAATCCCCAACATCGCAAAAATGGGAGAAGAGTGTGGCAGTCCACCCCCAAAGCAATCCTGAAAACAATCAGCCATTGAAAACCTTATGAGGGTCACTATGAGTCAGACCCAACTCAATGGCACCTAATAACCACAAAATTATATAATAGTGCATAATAAGGGAGGTCACAAAGATAATAAACACTAAAAAACATGACATTAAAAAATTTTGTGGGGCTGCATTCCTAGCTATCCTAGGCCACATGTGGCCTGTGTGCTATGGATTGGACATCCCTGGTTTAAACATTTTTAAGTACTGTAAAGAATACAGGACAATGAATTTTCTTTGACTTGAAGTCATATAAAATTATTAATAGAATTGGGAAGAATTAGCTGTGAGAAGAATTATATTGAAAGGAATATGGGCTTGCTATGTTCAGAAATTTGAAGGTTGTTACACTGATGAAAGAAAGAGGACTAACAAGATGAAGTTACAGAAAGAGAGATTTTTTTAGCTCAGATAGGAAGAACTGATCAATGAGGAGTTTATAATGTAAGTCACTGCTGCCATAGAAAGCAGTGAATTTTGCTGCAGTAGGACCTCCATAACTACCCTGAGATCCCCCAGTACTCTTCCACTCTGTGAAGTCTCTCTGTGAATGTGCCAATTAGATTTAGCAGTCACTTCAAGGTTGTAAAAGTCTGAAAACCAAAATCCTATATCTCCAGGTTTCAAATTCTGCCCTGTATTCCTTAGGCCAACTGATGTTGGCTCTTACACACTGATCTAACCAAAGATGGTACTCATTTGGGGAAAAACTGGAAAGATGTTATTGAACTCAAAACAAGAATATCACCTTCTTCAATGTGCGGCCAGAATAAATCCCAATTCCCTGCTAGATTAATCTCACTCCTTTCTGTGCAAGCCTTTAACCTCCTGCTGATGGCACTTAAATAGTCAATTGGAAGTCTATCATTTTTGTTTCTGTTTTCTTATTGTACTTTTATTGGTCCAGAGAGTGAAGTAAAAAGATCCATGGATAGAAGTTTTATGGTATCAGCTTTTAGTTTAATAAGAGAAAGAGCTTTTTAACCATTATCATTATCTAATGGAATGGGTTGCCCCTGGGAAAAGTTATGGCCTTAGAAGTGAAAGTGATAGAATTGAGATTGGGTAGGCCTGGGAGGGTCAAACTAGATTACCTTTAAAGTGTCTTCCAACCTTAAGAATCTACTTCTAAGCATATAATGGTATGATAACGTCACAGAGAATCCGAAGAAAAAATTACCTGGATGTATAAATAAATGGATCCATGTTAAAATGATATATACCTGTACCTCCTATAAACACAAAGTAGGACATGAAATTTAATGCATGTAGCATAGGTAGACACAAAACTATGTAAAAAAGAAACTACCACCAGATCATCCCAAAACTGAATCCACAGTAGGATCTGCCTTTCTGTCTTTCTTGTGCAAAGAACAACGGCGTCACATGGAACCATTTCATTCTTTCAGTGTCAACAGGCACTTACATACAGAAGCATGTGGAGGCTTTTGACAAACTTCCTTCATATTGTTAAGAGTATCCACCCCCTCCGGAGAACATTCATTTTCTTCCTTCACAAAGAGCATGATACTTTCAACCCCTGGCATTTCCTCTTTAATGAACAGCAACCTGCTCATAAGCTGAAAATCATCATTAAATGTACTTCCTTTAGTCATACTGTAATTTAGTTGCCATGGCAATCTTTGGTAAACTTGAAAAGTACTTTGGATGGGTCATTTCTCATGCTCGTTTCTAAAATCCTACAACTTCAAAAAGTCCTGAAAGACAAAGAGACTGAAAATGCTTTTTCCTCTTCAGTGCCAAGCCACAGACTCTGAACATAGCATTGCTCCTCACAATATGACATCTATTACGTTTTGACAATGATCACTTCATCATCTTCCACCACACAATTATTCTTGTAGACTAATCCATATCTCCCCAACTGTGTGAAAGCACTAACTTGGGTCTCCATGGCAGTGAAGGAAATTAATGCATGAAATAAGCACTTTTCTATAATTGCCCCCAAAGCTTCTCACAATGAGCACTGTCATTTTGACTGACCCTCAATAATGGAGTGACAAAATACACTCTGAGGCAGTTAACAAAGGAACAGCCAACATCTCAGGATTTGAACACCTTTAGGCTGCTACCTAAGGAAGCCACTGTCCAATAAGAAGCTCTAATGATTCACAGCTCTAACTCTGTTCATCAACCATGTCAGGGCTCAAAAGGGTTCAGAAAACACTGTCAGGAAGACTTTTTGGCTAATAGCTACATTTGATAACTGATCTTTAATCTTTATTTCTCATTATCATCCTATCATTTGCCAAGGATAATGCATGAGCATTTTTTCAAAGATAACTTCATGGACCAAAGATGTTCTAAAGGCTGTTCATCTGAAGAAAGTCACTATTATTGGCTTTACCATACTCTGGCTATATCCTAGATTTTTAAAAGAACTTCATTCTTAAAATCAATGGTTTTAGTGGAATTGAAAAAGAAGTCACACATTATTTGTTCCCCTCCTTTCTAAAATGTTCTCTTGGCCACATCAGAATAGGATTATATACACTAAAGTAGTGCAGACTGTGTGGTAGAAAATGCACTGATCTGGAAGACAGGAGACTGCTTTGACCTTCAGCAGACCATTTCCTACCACTTAGTCTGTTGCCTCATCTGTACTATATGAGAACTGAACTACAGAGGAGGGTGTGTGGCTCCAGTTAGTGAAGCTGGAAGAGAGAAAGAAGTGAAACACAGGGTAAAATGAAGTTTGGCCGAGTAAGCAAGAGCCAGATCAAGACTTGTAGGTCAAAAAAGACTCTGATATTTACTCTGAGAGAAGTGAGATTTAATACACTGAAGTATTAGAGGAATGGAATGATCTGATCATAAATATATTTTGGAAAGCTCACTCTTTGGATTGGAGCATGGATTGGAGGGCTGAGCAGAGATACTGAGATCAATCAGTAGACCACTGTAGTAAGATATAAGTGCTTAGACTAGAGTGATGATAATGAAGATGAAAATAAGAGGATGGATTTAAGAAATACTTCAGTGATGTTTTTGTCCATGTGTACTGCTATAACAAAATACCTGCGGCTGGATAATTTATAAAGAAAAGAAATATATTTCTCACAGTCCTGGAGGCTGGGAGTCCAAGGTCAAGGCACCAGTAGGTTTGGTACCTGGTAACGGCACTAGCTCTACTCCTAAGATGGCATCTTGTTGCTGTAACCCGCAGAAGAGAGAATTGCTTATATTCTCACGTGGTAGAAGGGGTAGAAGAACAAGAGAACAGAAACTCCCTTTTTAAAACCCTTTCATTGTTGTTGTTAGGTGCCCTCAAGTCATGTCTGACTCATGGCGGCCCTCATAGGGTTTGCAATGGCTGATTGTTTTGGAATTGCCTTGGGAGTGAATTGCCACATCCTTCTCCCATTTTTGTGGTCCTGGGAATCAAACCTGGGACCTCAGAGACTGCAGAGTGGCGTTCTACCAACTGAGCTAAATCCCAGCCCCAAAGCTGGAATAAGGGCATCTAATTCCATTCATGAGGGGTCTATCCTCATGAATGAATCATTTCCTAAAGCCATATTTCTTAATACTGTTGCATTAAAGATTAAGCTTCAACCTGAAGTTTGGAGGGAATACCATCATTCAAACCATAGCAGTGGTAAAAACAATAGAACTTAGTGGTGGAGAGTAGGAAGAAGGATTTGTCAAGAATAGCCCCAAAGTTGATGGCCCATGTAACTGGCTCATTGGTGACACCACTGGCTGAAAGAGAAAACACCAAAAGACAGTTAAGCAGTGATTTAGAGAAACTTTACAAGTTTAATTTTGAAGAAATTAAGTTAATGATGTTTCTAAATTATCCAAATGAGAAGGTCAAGGCAATGGATGAATATAGAGCTTTAAAAAAGGATCTGAGCTGGAAATATAACTACAAATGCTTTGGTGTATATAAGGCAAATGAAGCCATGGGTATGGAGTGAATATAGAGTTGGGAAGAAGAAACTTTAGAGCCAAGCTCTCAGGAGCTCCAACATTTAACCACTGAGTAGAAAAGTATGAGTTATAAAGGAACCAAGAAGGGAAAAGCCACATAAATGGGAAGAAAACCAGAATGAACTGTTACAGAATCTAAGGGGGAAAGTATTTTCTTAGATGGAGAGTTCAACATTGAATTAGGTGACTGGAGGTCATTAATAACCTTAACTTTTTCAGTACAGTGATTGACTCAGAAGCAAGATTAGAATGAGTTTTCAGCTTTTAAAAATTAAAGCAAAATTTTCCAAAATTTAATTTAAAAATTAAAACAAAATTTACCTTGAAAGACTCTTAAAGGACAGCCATAAGAACACTTGAATGAATCATGTCTCTAAAAATAAATGTTGCTGTCGTTGTTAGGTGCTGTCAGTTGAGTCTGACTCATAGCAACCCTCATAGGGTTTTCAATGGCTGATTGGTCCAGGATTGTTTTGGGAGTAGACTGCCACATCCTTCTCCCACTAAACATAAATAGATAATATAATAAGAATTGGATTCTGAACAGGTTCTGTTAAAGACCAAACTATTTTGTAAAAAAAAAAATTTAATTTAATTTAAAAAGCTATTGCACTGGGTGTAGTAGTGCACACCTGTAATCCCAGCACTAGGGAGGCTGAGGCAGGAGGATAAGTTCAAAGCTGGCCTTAGTTACATAGTGAGAGCCTATCTTAAAAACACAAAACAAAACAACAACAACAAAAAAAAACCTACAGTGGATTTCTACACCCCAAGGGGAAGTATCCCTCAGTAGAAGAGACTTTATATTCCAGTAAAGCTTTCATGATCCTTAATCCCAACAAACCTTAGGGCTTTATTGTATCATATTCTCAGGGTCCAGGAAACCACGGAATACATGAAATTGTCTCATTGCAAACTTTTTGCTACTTGGTTCCCTCCACAGACATTTGTAGAACACATTCTATGTCCAAGAGATTATGCTAAGAGGTAGGGCACAAAGAAAAGTTCTATAGGTCAGTTCAAACCAATGGAGGGATATGGAGGATCTTGCCTAAGTATGACATCATGCTTATGCTTTTCTAGTTCATAATGTGTATCAAATGGGAGATAACAGGGGGCACATGCCTGTAATTCCATCGGCTCGGGAGGCAGAGGCGGAGGCAGGAGGATCTCAAGTTCGAGACCAGAAGCAGTCTGTGTAATTTAGCGAGACACTTTCTCAAAAAAGTGAAAAAAAAAAAAAAAGGCTGGGGTGCAGCTCAGTGGTCCAGCACTTGCAAAGCATGCAACCGCAAGGCCCTGGGTTCAACCCCCAGGACCACAAAAAAAAAAAAAAAAAAAAAAGGGAGAAAACAGGTCTTCTGGAGGCACTGAAGATTGATTGAAGCAGCTTCTTAAATAAGATGAAATGTGCCTGGAGATAACACCACCTTCCCCTCCTAAGTCTCCTTTGGCAACTGTGCTTATTACTCATTCATTCATTCAACCATTCATTCATCAGCTTCCAGTCATTCAGCTATATACCAGGCTCTGGGACCAGTGCTGGGAATTCAGCATGTTCCTTGCCCACGTGAAACTTACTGGAGAGAGACTATCCCCACCGTTCAGGACATACTAGCCTGCACATAGCTGAGAGATCAGAGCCCTTAGTAGAGTTATCCGCCTTTCACAGATGGCTGTGCCCAGGATCAGGGTCCACCTATGGCTACAAGGGACCTGTGTGGGGGAAGAATTAGAAAGCCTCAGAAGAGGTGGGGAGGGTGTGCTGAGGGTAAGTGAGGCACCTTATAATACCAAATAAACCACTGATAAAGAAAATCAACCACCGTGCACGGTGGTGCAAGCCTGTAATCCCAGCGGTTTGGGAGGCAGAGGCAGGAGGGTTGCAGGTTCGAGACCAGAGGCAGTCTGCATAACTTAGCGAGACCCTGTCTCAAAAAGTAAAAAATGGGCTGAAGGTGCAGCTCAGTGGTCCAGCACTTGCAGAGCATGCAGGCGTGAGGCCCTGAGTTCAAACCCCAGTACCAACAAAAAAAAGAAAGAAAGAAAGAAAATCAAACCCGCAGCACTGTACTTTTAAAATTATGGATGCTACAATTTGGAAGGGACTTCTGATTCCATTTAATCTCCTTTTCCTCCCCAACACAGAGCTTCCCTGTACGGCAGCCACTGAATTCGGTCTGTTTTACAAGAGAGATGGTTTCCTTGCTGAACAGTAGTGGTGTGGGGGCTTGGTCACTACCCCACCCCTTTCCTTGGTCCTGCATGATGTGCTTATGCTTCTACTGTGGCAAAGAGCACACCACTACAATCCACAGCAAATCCAGCTGTGCTCCAGTGTTAAGCCAACATTTCAAATAGAGATAATGATCTCACCTTCACTGGGTTGTTAAAAAATGCTCAGCATGCTGTCTTTTTCCAATCCAATTGCTCTCTTGTTTCCCATTCTCCCCACCTTGGCCCCAAGTTCTTGGGGTTATGTGGGTCCTAGGATACTTACTTGCCACCAACAGTCCTTCTAGAAATTCAAGAAGTACAAACAAATTGCAGTTCCTTAGCTGGGCCTCTGCTTCCTGCTGCTGGAGTTTCTCTGTCCCTGAAAAGCAGGACAATCGTCTGCACATCTTTTAGAACAGTTGCTTGTTTGGTCTTAAGAACTGGGAGTCTTAAGCCAGGCTTCATAGCACATACCCGTAATCTCTACACTTGGGAGGCTGGAGCAGGAGGCTAGCCATGAGTTTGAGGCCACTTTGGTCTACATAGCAAGTTTCATGACAGCCTAGGCTACACAGTGAAACTCTATCTCACAAACAAAAAAAAAGAAAGAAAGAAAGAAAGAAAGAAGGAGAAAGAAAGAAAAGGAATTGGGAGTTTTAAGTTCCAGTCTGCACTTTGACACTTCCTATGTAAGCACAGGCAGGTTGCTAACTGTAGCCTTAGAGTCCTCATCCACAGAGCATCAGTAATACCTACCTTGCAGTGGGGCTGGGGTGATCAAATGAAACCATACACTGAGAGACATTGGAAATCATGGAGCACACTCTAGACTTCCCTGTACTCCCTTTCCACAGGCATCAGTGAGAACATGGAACCTGGACATTCAAGCCTGCTCCATGTGATGAGCCTTGGACTGCAGGATCCATTCTGCCTTCAAGTGCTGCACTCCCTTCTTCAAACAATACTTGAAATCAGCAATCGTATCAGATGACCACCCTTCCTAAAATCTCTCCTTTGGTCTCATTCCTATGTAGTAACACCATCGCTTAAATCCTTCTTTTCTGCAGTAATAGCACTTTCTCTCACAACTAGCTTCAGTTTTCATTAGATTGTTCCTTCTATCCTCTTCTACAATCCTTTAGTTAACAAGACTAGACAAGATGCTGCTGCTACAGTAAGCACAGGGACGTGGGCAGACGGAGGCTATAGTGTTCATGAAGGTTTCAGGGACATGTGTACCGCAAAGAGGGTGCTGCTGAACAAACCTCATCAGCTTTCCAGCTGCCTCTGTGTATGACTCTATTGACAGTCATTATGCAAATGTGGCATTTGTTTTAATGAGTATGTCAGGTGTGTTTTGTTGTAACATTATATATGATTGACTGTGGTATTAAAGTAACAACTTGATGACAACTGCATAGGAATATCTGGAGCTATAAAAATAAAGGTTTGGCAAACTTCTCTCTTCTAACAGTGGTACAACCTATACTGGGCAACAGGAGCCCAAATATTCTGTTAACCAATTCCCAAGACATGAAGAAAATCCAAATATTCAGAACCCATACCTACTCACCACTTCTGCCAAATCCCTCTGAATGCATGAGGGTGGCCTGGGACTCCAGCTGGTTATACTAGTCAGTCTTTCAACACAGTGACAAAATATGTAAGACAAATGACAGAAAGGAAGAAAGGTTTGTTTTGGCTCATGGTTTTAGAGGTTCCAGTCCATGGTTGGCTGACTCCATTGCTTTTCCACCTGCGGCAAGGCAGAAACTTCATGGCAGAAGGGCATGGCAGAGGAAACTTCATCTCATGTCAGCCAGGAAGCAGAGACAGGAAGGAGCCAGGGAAAAGATATGCCCCCACCCTGCCCTGTGACCTACTTCATCCAACCAGGCCCCACCTCCTAATAGCCCATTCAGCTAAGAACTCACAAATAAATTAATCTTTTGATGAGGTAAGCAATCCCATGGTCCAATCACTTCCCAAGAGTGCCACCAGCAGGGGACCAATCCTTCAACAATGAGCTTCTGGGACCATTCTGGGACCCAGACCATAACACTGGCCATCTGTCTAGTCTTAGAGAGGCAGTGCAGACGTGGGGACTTTTCCTGGAAAGTCCTGGGATTGGGGAATGAGTCTACTTTACTCTGGAAACACATAATGGCAGAGTGGTTTGGCAGTCACACCACATCTGGGTTTGCTTTCTGGTTTCTGCCCTTTCTTGCCGCAACATCTTAGAAAAGTCACTTTCTTTGGATCTTGATTTTCTTATATATAAAGTGGAAACAGAGGACAATATCTACTACAAGGGGTGTTGTAAGAATTTAATGAAGTGCAAGTAGCATAATACACAGGCCACTTTTTCCCCTCTCTCCTCCCCCCCCCCCCCGCTCTCTCCTCTGCCCCTTTTTTTATGTTTTTTTTTTGTGTTTGTTTGTGAGATTTCTTGGCATTACTGGGGGCTGAACCTTGGGCCTCATGCATGCTACACAAGTGCTCTACCACTGAGCTGTTGCCCCTTCCAGCCCCTTTTTTATTTTGAGACAGAATCTCACTAAGTTACAAAGGCTGCCTTGGCCTCAATCTCACAATCCTCCTGCCTCAGCCTCCTCCATCTCTGGGATCACAGGTGTGCACCACAGTGCCCAGTTCAATCAGTTATTTATATTATTAAAGGATAAGACTACCAAAGGCATTTTCTGTCTGTTCACATAGTTCATGGGGAGAATATCTGACTTTAGATTTGTCTTTCCGTATTTTCCTCCCACCTTCAGCTTCAGTCTCTCTACCCTGACTACTTCTCCATCAGTATTATACTATGTCAAGTTGCCTTCTGAAAAATATCATTGGGAATTTCTGTGTTCTCTTTTCCTGGGCTCTGATGGTAGTCTGGCAGCACTAAGGAGGAGGTGATTAACAGGGAAGGTCTCTTGCTCTTTCCTTATGTATAAGGCTGACCTTTAGCCTTATTCTCTTTCCAGAAGTCTCTAAGTCTTTTATAACTGGAGTTGGCACTGGTAGAATTGGGAAGAATGCACTCTGTTCTGTCAAGTTCTCCTGGAAATTTCTGTTCTATTCACTCTTCTTAAAATGTCAAACTCCTGCCAAGCATGATGGTTCATGCCTATAATCCCAGCAACTTGGGAGGCAGAGGCAAGGGGATAACAAGTTTGAAGTCAGAGGCAGCCTGTGAAATTTAGTGAAATCCTGTCTCAAAATAAGAGTAAAGAATGGGCTGGGAAGTAGAGTGTTTGCAAAGCAAGAGTGAGGGCCTCGGTTCAACACCACTCCCATCCATACTGCTAAAAAAAACAGTCAGACTCCTTATGTCTATGTTAAACATCATTTTCCTTATGAATTAAAGTTACCTGTTCTATGTGCCATCAGTAAACCAATGATTGTTTCAAGATTTGATCAGCTAAGATTGGGCATGAAATTATTTTATGCTTTCCTGGGTTTTCCAGTCTGTTCACTACTTAGGTTTTATTATAAAATGAAATTACACATTTCAATATTGGGGGCTTAATTGAAGCAGAAATATCTGAGATTTTTAGAATAGCTTGGCTTTCAGATCCACAAATAATCCAAAAATGTTTTAATAATTAAGTTTCTAAGTCTCCTTCATGAAAAATTTAGCCAGAATTCCTAATGAAATGAGGTGATTTGAACTTATATAACATAGGATTACACTTTTACAAACCAAGGTTGCTAAAGAACATACAAAAAAGCCTAACTAACTCATTGACAGTCAGGAATTGGATATTATTTCCAAACCCCAAGAAGGTATTGAGCTGAATAAGCAGGGAAATGATATATGAAGTCAGACACAGCCTGGTGAGGCCTTCCCAATCAGGTAGCACAGTAACACCTCACCTCTCACAGCAGAAGGAGCAATTCATCATCATATGCTACTATCTTTTTAAATTTAAGAATAGCATTTATCAAGCTTATTTTAGAACCTGATTCATTATCATTTTTAGGAAATTTAATGGTCTTAAACCTTCTCCATACCATGTGTGATTACACCTAATTAAAGTTCACATCTTTCGCAGAAAGGTGGGGACATCAGTTCTAATTTTATGGACTAGTGTGATTGAGGGCACAAAGTATCAGATTGTAGATCAGGAGACCCAGGTTCTATTCCTGACTTGGTCACTAATTTCTGGCTTTTTCTTAAATATCTCAGGTTTTCCATTCATAATATATGGGTGTTAATGTCTGGCTTGTGTCAGATTTCATTAGAACAAATTATGTCACCATTGTTCATTTAAAAACTATTGAGCCCACACTGTGTGCTAGGCACTATCCTATTTGCAAAAAAATACAATAATGAACAAGAAAAATATGATTCTTAATCTCATGGAGTTTACATTTGTTCAAAATATTTTTACTGCTATCCAATAATTGATATGATACTTTCAGGAACCGCAGAGGATACATAAAGTTAATAAAACAACCAACAAGTCAATATTTATTGAACACTTACAATGTAAAAGACGTTGTACTAGATACAAATGTACTAGATGACAAATAAAAATGTCCCTCACTAGACCCATGCAGCAAGAGGACAGGGGTCATGTTCATCATTGCTCCCTATTTCTCCAAAGTCTAGCATAGGGCCCAGTATTCAGCAGTGTTCAGCATATAATCCCTGAATGAACAAATGTCTGAGTGTGTAAGGGAAAAAAGCATAATCCTGGGCCCTGATCTCAAGAGGTGAGAATCTAATAGGACATTTAAGGCACCTGTGCATCCACACATCAACTATGGTAAATGATGGTATAAGAAGTCAGAAAGGATGTAAAAGAATTTATGAAAAAACTCAAACAGGTACTTCTACAACAATGTTCACAATAGCATTATTTGCAAGGCCAAAAGATAGAAATAATCCACATGTCCATTAATGAATGAGTGGATAAACCATGATATACCCAGATAGTGGAATGGCCTACAGCCATAGCCCTGTGACATCCGATCCCATCAGATCTGGAAGCCAAGCCGGGTGGGGCCTGGTTAGTACTTGGATGGGAGACTACCTGGGAACACCATGTGCTGCAGGCTTGGGAGACTGACCCGGCAACCCACTCCCAAAAATCAATCCATCATTGAAAACCCTATGAACAGCAGAGAAGCACTGACAATAGTGTTTTGTCTGTTGTACACAGGGTCTCTATGAGTCGGATACTGACTCAAAGGTACCTAACAACAGATAGTGGAATATCATTCAGTTTTTAAAATGAAGGAAATTCTACTACAACACATACTACAACATGGATGACATTTGAGGACATTATACTAAGGGAAATAAATCAAGTACAAAAGGACAAGTTCCATTGTTTAGGTTTAAGACAAAAAGTCATGAGGGAGTTCCCTGGGTATGTCTCAAAGTACAGAATTACAGAGGGGTAGGCAAAACTTAAGTTACATACATATTTCACTCCAGGCATGCCTTATTGCTATTTTGACATTTTCATTATTTAAAATGTCTCTCAAAAATAAGGATTCTCAGCCAGGCGCAGTGGCGCACACCTGTAATCCCAGTGGCTCAGGAGGCGGAGGCAGGAGGATCACAAGTTCAAGACCAGAGGCAGTCTGTATAACTTAGCGAGACCCTGTCTCAAAAAGTAAAAAAATGGGCTGGGGGTGCAGCTCAGTGGTCCAGCACTTGCAGAGCATGCAGGCACGAGGCCCTGGGTTCAACCCCCAGTACTGCAAAAAATAAAAAAATAAAAATTAAAAAAATAATGATTCTGTGCAGGCAGTCCTCACAGCAGTCTTCTTGGTAGCTGTGTCAGAGTTCTCGACTCTGAGCTGGTGAGATTCAAGCCAGATCCTGGGGTGAAAGCTCTTTCCCTTTCCATGTCCTCCAAACTTCCCTATCTTTCTATCCTGGCTTAACTGGACACTACACCAAGGGAGGAGGCTTCTGCGGTTTTTAAGTCCCTATTTTATTAAGGGAACAGATATTCCTCCCCTATTTTCAGTCTTGTCTTCAGATGTGTCAGATTTTTCTTATCCTTTAACTTACACTGGCCTTCCTAAGCTATGAAATGGGTTTTTCTCTCTATCACAGGCGGTGTCCTGCCTAAAATGAGAACCCACTTCCCTAACCTGGAAATGGAGGCACGTGGGACCTTCATATGTAAAGTGACATCTGGGCATAGACCAGGCCACTTGTAAGAGTGCTACTAGATATTGATTAGGCCATTCGTAAGAAGGTATTATCTCCTAGCAACCATGCTATTTGCAAAGGATATTATCCATCACTTTGTCGCAGAGGAAGCTCACATTGATGTTTATGTCTCAAAAGGTGCCTGGGAAGCAGCTGGTTGCTGAGGGCCTTTGTTCCCTTTTTTCCTGCCTAGCACCCTCCATCACTGGGAGGTTCTGAGGGCAGCCAGAGCTGCAACAGACCCTTACTAAGCAAATCCACAGAGCAGGCAGGGGCCCTTCGAATGACAGCAGAAGTGAGTACTTTATTACAGAAGCCAGCAGCCACCTGTATGTGGTGTCTTAGGGAGACTGATGGAGATGGCCACCTGTAGCCAGGCCAGTCATACCTCAGCATTGACCTGTCTCAGCTTGATTCTTCCCTAGGTAATAACTATGCACTGTCCTAGAATGTCTCCTGCTCTTTGATGTCTGAGCCATACCAGTGGGTCCCTCTTAGGAACTGTCCAGATCCAGCTAGTGTAGCCAGGAAGTCAGAGAAGCACCACATTAGTTGTCCCACCCACTCCTCACTCCACCTTACCCGCTACATTCCCGCAAGGTAGATGGGGAGGGAAGAGAAGAAAGGTGAGCTATGTGGTTAGGTTCCTATAGCAAGGGCAGGCCTTTTCTATTCCCCCTCTTCCTTCATAATTAAACATAGTACTTGAGTGAAGAAAGTAAATAATATGTGTATTTTACCACAATTTATTTTAAAAAGCCATAAAGGAGTTTGGGCGTAATGAGAGTATCTGCCAGAGAGGGAATTCCTAGAGGTGGTCTCCTTTGACCTTCTCTTCCTTTTAATGCCTAGAAATCAAAGATTTCATTGTTAACAAGAAGCCAGTATTAATTTTTATATGGCCCACAAGCTTTTTACGACTCCTTGTACAAGAAGGTGGTAAGACTGAGTTGTCTGGGCAGAGGCACTAGGAGTCCAGAAGTTTAGGGATCAAAACACTTGTCACTGAACATTTATTTCTTTGTTTAGAATACTAATATTAAAATAAAATTTAAAATAAATGCCTCCTGATTGTCTTTACAAAGATTCCCAAAATTTAGTCTGAAAGAAAGACCAAAATTGAATTTCCGGTACGTCTTTTATCAAAGTATATAAAGATATTTAATGTTCCATATCAGAAACATTAATCAGATGCCTACCAAAGTAGCTTTTCAATTTAAAATTTTCACCATCCTTTCTGGGGGCATCAATTTTGTAACTATTAAATCTGCCACCCTCCTAATTACCCCTCAACACACAAATATTTATTTCCCATCAGTCAGAGGACCATATTTGGGTGCTGTTATTTCAGATGATACATGAATGGTGTTTGGGGCTTAAAACAGAAAAGGAATTGAAAAAAATTGAAACACAGCTAGATTAAATGGAATTTAATTATCAGTATACCTATTAAACAGATAAATTGTTGTTAGGTGCCATCAAGTCAGGTCTGACTCATAGTACAGAAGAAGGAAACACTCCCTGACACTGTGCCTTGCCCAGCACTATGTCAGTGCTTCTCTTCTATTCATAGAGTTTTCAATGGCTGATTGTTTTGAGATTGCTTCCAGAGTGGGCTGCTGTGTGCTTCTCCCATTTTTTCAGTGCTAGGGATCAAACCCAGGGGCTCAGAGAGCACAGAGCAGCACTCTACCAACTAAGCTAAATCCTAGCCCAAACAGTTAAATATAAAGAACTAATGAAGGTGGGCATTGTGACACACAACTTTAATCCTAGTGACTGGGGAGGCTGATGCAGGATTGCAAGTTCCAGGGTAGAGGCAGCCTGTGCAAATTAGCAAGACTCTATCTCAAAATAAAAAATAAAAAAGAGGCTGAGGGTGCAGCTTAGTGGCACAGCACCTGCCCAGCATATGTGAGGCCCTGGATTGAACCCCTCAGTACTGGGGGTGGGGGCAAACTTGTTGTTGTTGTTAGGTGCCGTCGAGTTGGTATCCGACTCATAGCGACCCTCTGTACAACAGGGGAAACACTATTGTCAGTGCTTCTCTGCTGTTCATAGGGTTTTCAATGGCAGATTGATTTTTGGGAGGGGGTTGCCAGGTCCTTCTCCCAAGCCTCCAGCTTCTGGTGTTACCAGGAGGTCTCCCATCCAGGTACTAACCAGGCCTGACCCTGCTTAGCTTCCAAGATCTGACAGGATCGGATGCCACAGGGCTACAGCTGTAGGCTGGGGGGGGGGGGGGGACTACCATCAAATTATACCACAGTGCAATTTTAACTACCAACACTTCCTATCAGGCATGATTAAGTCAGGGTCTTGGTCCAGTTCTTTTCTGTTCTATGTTTTAACCTTGGATCCTCCTCTGATGAATCGTAATTATCTATATATTCCTTTGTTATTTGTAGTGGCAATGCTAATTAAAAGTACAGATTTCTTTGCAACTAATGTGAACACGCTACTAACTTCTACTAAATGAGAACCATCGTGTCACTTTCTGGAAGATTTCTCAACTAGGAGGTGCACCTCCTGTGCTCTTCCTTTTGTCTTCTTCTGGGAAGTGATCTGGAGGATGGAAGGCATGTGCTGAGGATGGTGGCACACAGAGAGGAGGCTGGGTAGCTGATGGAATCCTGAGGATTCTATCTAGGACCTGGCTCCCTGATATGGATTTATGTGGAAGCAGCAGCCATTGTGTGGTTGAGCCACTGATAGTTGGAGTTTTGCTGCATACTATTTAGATAAGCTTTCTCTTTCTCCTGCATATTCTTTCTTGCAATTCACTTCTTTTCCTGTCATTCCTACAGTTTTGTATGCTGTGATACACTGTTTGCTGGAAGCTTTAGCTTTCCTCCACACATGCCTTCTGCAGGCTGCTCTGTCTTGCTTACAGCCAATAGCAGGTGCTCTCCTCTATCTCCAGTTGCTTTATCAGACCCACCGTGCAACAGTCTACACAAAACACTTCCTACTCTATAGTTATGCTGCTTTGCTCTTAGTTCTCAATAGGAATGTCAGCTCCAAGACAGGGAAAGTCTAACTCATAGCTACATTCCTACAACTTAGAATACTTTTAGTAACTACATCATACATATTTCATCCATCTTACTCAGCCAGTACTCATTGAGAATCTTGTATGTGCCAAGCGACTTTATAAGTACTGGGAACATATCAGTGAACAAAGTATATAAAAATCGCTTCCCTATGGCACTTAAATTCTAGTGTGGAAGAAAGAAAACTCAATAATAAACATGAAATTGGCCTATCAATTAATGAAAAAATTAAATACATAATCCAGTATGTTAGTAAGAAAGAGGCACTATGGAAAACCAGAGTTGAGAAAAGGGAAATGAAGATTCACTGTACAGAAGGGTGGAAAGGGAAGGGTGTCAATTTTTAAAAAGATTAATGGTTGCCCTTAGATAAGTCAGTGCTTAAGGGAAGATTTAAAGATGGTGAAAAAGCAAGCCATTTAAGTAGCCCAAGTAAGAGTATGCCAGGCAGCTAATATAATGAGGGGACAGCTACAGCAAAGGACCCATGGCTTCAAGAAATAGTGAGAGCAAGCAGATGACAGAGGGGAGTAAGAGCGCAAAGATCTTGAACCTTGTAAGTCAGTCTCAGCTCTTTAGCTGTGACTCGAAATGAAATGAGGAGTCACTGCAGGACTTGCAGCAGAAGAGGGACAGGCCTGTGGTTTTAATTTTAGAAGGAATATTTTATAAAGGAATAAGAATGGATGGAGAGAGACACATTAGGAGCATATAATAACCCAGGTGAGATATGCCTAAAAAGCTTGGCCCAGAATTAGCAAAAGGAGATACAGGCATCTGGAAGAATGATGTTGTCATTAACTTAGGAAAACTGTGGGTAGAACAGGCTCAGAGGGAGAATTCTAGTGTGGCAGTGTGAAGTGGAGGACATCTACTAGACATTCCCACAGAAGTGTCTAGCAGGCAGTTGGATATAAACACCTGGAATTTAAACAGAAGTTCTGGGTTAAGAGTCTAAACTTTGGAGTCACAAATAGGTGAATAAGGCTCTGAAGAATGATAAATCATATTTTCCTTTCTTTTAGGAATCTTAACATTTTGCAGTTGAAGAATGACTTCCAGAGTGTGAACAAGATCAAGAGAATAAATCAAAATCTCACATTCAGACGTTTCTCATTCTTTCATGTTATATTTTAAGCTGTTACTTAAAACATGGTCTGCAAAGCCCTGGAATCAGAATAAGGCCAACTTTTGTAATAAGCACTGGTAGTGACTCTTGTACATACCCACATCCAAAACCATCCACTATGTGTGTAACTCATGGGTATAGAAGGTCATTTGCGAGGTTCCATATCTATATCTATATCCATGATAGCAATTAAGTGTGGGTCACAAAAAATAATCATAGATAAAGTCACTAAGAATCCTTTGATATTCAATTCATCTAATAATAGCCTTAAGCTAACGTGTGAATTTATCAATATTCCAAAAGATTTCTGGGGAACCTTATGAGTCATTTCCTGCATCATCTCCATTGCAACCCTGATCATTTGCCATTAAGATGAATCTCTTGCTCTGAGTCATTAACAGCTTTGGTTTGGACAAGCATGATGTTTCAGGAAACATACTTACTGTTTCTCAACCACATTTGATACTTTGGTGTCAACATTTAGGATCCTATATTCCTGTAACAGATTTCCATTTCTTTCCAGCTTTATTTTTCCTTTAATATTTTAGTTTTCTCAGCACACTATTTTAGTAACTCAAAAAACATAGCAGACACTTGAAACAAGTACCCAGGTTCCCTTTCAGGGAAGTTCTAGTTCCAGGAAAGCATGCAAATACATTAACAGGTAGCTTGGGTTATACTTACGGCTCAGGTTAACCTATACTTTCTAAAAAAATATTTCCAAAGTTTTCAGACCAGGGGATCCATTAACTCAAAGATCACTACCAAGAGTTAGCCAGAATGTATAATACCTGCGGGCTGGCACTGTCAAATGACAGGAATCAGTCTTGTGAAAGAGTGGGGTCTCCTGCATACTCCAGTTAGCTCACCTAGCTTTGCTTATGCACATTGCCGCCCTAGTCCTTTTGATATTGGAGTTACCACTCCTGACAGCGATTTACCACTTCATAGATCCAATACCTCCAAACTACATTTTCAATCCACTATATCACAAAAGGAAGAAAAGGAAAGCCACCTGACTTGGTATGCCATGCCAAGGAGAAGCTAGTATTTATTAGAGAATCCTTAGGAATGATCTGTGCCATTTTCCAATCATAAAGCCCAAACTCCTGGTACTCTAGGGATTTTTTCCAAAATTCTAAGGATTTCTGACTTCAACTCTGCTGGACAGAAGATTTACATTTTAAATTATAGTGGTCATTTTTTATTTGTCTCAAACTCTAAAATAATCACACATTATACATTTATAATTTACTGATACAAAACATTAATAAGTTTGATTTGTAGGCTGCACCTAAATTCAGCAAGAGTGTACAAAGCCTGAGAGTCCAGAACAGAAATTACCAATCATAAGAAACTGTGTAGGTTTGAGGGAGTCTGCAGTCACTGGCCCAAGCATTTCTAAAATGGACTCAGATTGGACTGTTGTCAAGCCCAGAGAGGACAGGATGCAGGAGAAGAGAGGGCAATTGGAACAGAATTGTAAAGTGTTAGCTCTGACCACTTTCTTTGAATGTCCCAAGCCCCACTTTGGCCTAGTCTCCAGTACTATTGAAGTAGACAGCCCAGGCTGCACCTAGAGATTGTATTTGGAAGGTATGGTTTCCAATCCACTTCTCTGTTATATAAACCAAAAGGTGGCAACATCACCAATCAAGGAAACACTGGTATTTGATAATTAAAACTCTCGAGCTTAAGATTTTTTCTTGGCAGGCAGCAAGTTGGTAAACTGCTCTGATTTGTACTCAGTTTGAGTGGCAAGTTTGAGATGCAGAACCTTTAAAAGATGGAGCCTAGAGGAGGGTGGAGTTATTGGAGGTACTGCTCTTGGTGTGAATTAACAGTTCTCCTCAGACCCTAGTTAATTCCCTTGAGAGAGTCATTACAAGAGGGCAAGACTAGCTGCTCTAGTCTCTGTGGCTTCCTGTCTTGCCATTTTCTGTCCCTCTTACATGTGCTATCACCATGATGCCACCACCATGATGTGGCACAGCTGGGTGGCCCCTCACCAGAGCCAAGCAGATGTCAGTACCATTCATTTGAATTTCCAAAAGCTGTGAGCTAAATAAATCTCTTTTCTTTATATATTACTCAGTCCCAGGTATTTTGTTATAGCAATAGAAATTTAATATACATATTACATCATTTTTTATTTCCTAGTGGTTACTACTAAGTACTTCAGAGAAGACTTCATAAAGATTGGCATACCTATCCAAATTTTTCCTCCAGTTTAGTTAAAGAGTACTTCATCAGATCTTATTTCCCCTTGGAGAGTACTAGGTCTTATTCCAAAAATAATGAGGCAGATAATTAGCTTTCTCTTACACATTATAAGTAGGCCATGCATGGACAATGAAGAGCATTGGAACCAATACTGGGACATTACAGGAAGGGATTAAACATATGTGCCAAAGTATATCACAATATCTGGGACATTCTGCTACATTTTTCATAATATATGCCTTCCCATGGCAGCATTTTGTATTTTCAATTAGATTAACAGTCCCTAAAATGCAGGCCCCCCACGTGTCTGTCAGCTTGTCATGCTGTGGGGGCTTGTGTTGAGGTGATGCTGAAAGCTATGCCACCAGTATCTCACATACCAGCAGGGCCAACCTGGTGGACAGGTTTCAGCTGAGCTTCCAGACTAAGATAGAATAGGGAGGATTCAGCAGCCCACTCCCAAAACAATTAGCCATTGAAAACTCTATAATACCAGAGAAACACTGTCAAATATAGTGTCAGAAAATGAGTCCCCCCAGGCTCAAAGGCATTCAAGAAATGACTGAAGAAGAGTTGCCTCCTCCAAGTGGAGTCAACCTTAATGATGGGAATGGAGTAAAGACCTTAGGGTCTCCTTTTTCTGATGGCATGACCCAAAATTAGAAGAAACAGTGGCTGCAATATTAGGCTCAAACATAAGAAGATCGTGTGCATGACACAGTGTTGGACAGTGTTTCATTCTGCTGTACATAAGGTTCCTATGAATTGGATCTAACTCGATGGCAACTAACACCACCACCACTACAATGCAGGCATCTTGTCTCTCTGTGGCACTTGGTGTTCTGTTGCATTAGACAAGTATTTGTTGACTCATGACTGATACAAGCTACAAAATGGAAAAAAATTAAGCCATGCTATTGTGTGTCTATTTTCAAGGCTACAAATAGCATGAGGTGCTGTCATGGAGGTGTAGAAGAAAAGTTGCAGTGTGCAGTTTACATATAAGGCTAACCTGAGAGCTATAAATAGGGAGGAAAATATAACAAAATGTTTCTTAACAGTTATTTGCTTAGAAGAACTTGAGAAGTTGAGGTTCGGATGGTATCTGCTAAACTGTCTGTTATTAAATATAGTCCCAAGGGAATAAATCTTTTTGCTGTATACTGTAAGAAAACAGCTTTAAACAAGATACCAAGAGTAGAGAAAGAGAATGGAGAGGGCATTTGGTAAAATACCCTTTGTTAAAATGGCAGTTGTCATTTCCTTTTTATTTCTGTAGCTACTTAAAGACAATGAATTTATCAAAAACTAATAGTTTACATATTTCAAACTATATATTTTTTGATTCAAGGATGCAATATTGTCTTATTTAGTAATTATTTTTACAACAGCTACATGAGATAATTTACTGAATTGCCTCAAAGAGACTACATTTTATTAAAAACTTGGAAATTCATTCCTCCACAGGAGATTTTCCAATAAGTCAATTGTGATAAGTTCTAACCTGCCTGAGTTTGGCACACCCAATTATAGCGGAAATATTGATGTAATACTTCAAACCATGGGGAGCAAGGTAATGTACTTGCTCTCCCTCTCTCTTTTTTTTTCTCTCTCTCCCTTTTTCCCTCCTCCCTCCTCTCTCTCCCCCCCCTTCTCTCTGGGAACCCATAAGCAGCAGAAACAAGGGCTGTGATATATCATGACCATCATCCTTACGCAAGACAAGGAAGGATGAGGCCAGAGGTGACTGGCTCACCTTCATCTCTAGGTCTGGCCCTCTTGACCTTCTTGCATTCCCTGCATGCCTACTACATCTGCTCTGTCAACTGCTTTCCCTCTCCGTGGTCCAGGTTTGCATCATCCTCCCCTGAACTGATACCACCATTTCTAACCTGGATTTCCTATGTCCAGTTTCCTTCCCTTGACTGCCACTACAGTGAACTTTCCACCAATCTGAGTTCAAATTACTTCATTCAATCAGCCCCTTGATGCCCATAGCTTCTGGAAAACAGAAATGCTGCTTTTCTCATTCTAAATCCTTACTACCTGGCACAGATCCTGGCACACAGTAGATCCTCAATAAATGCTGTTGCATAAATATAAAACAAAGCATGACGTGAAATCTCTTCACAAATTGGACCCACCTGCTCTTTGTAGTCTCATTTCCTGCTGTCCCTTCAAATGATTCAGCAGCTCTGAATTATTCTGTATCCCAAACATGATGTGCTTTTACATTTCTGAACTTTAATGAAGCTACTTTCTATTTTAAATATTCCTCATCCATTTCTATTCTGCCATCTCCAAATGCATCTGGTGAAGTGTATACTCATACACATTTGATGAATGTATGAATGAATGAACCAATGACCTAACAATTCTCCCCAAGTACCTGCCTCTATTCCCACATCTCACTGTGCATCGCACTAAGATTCCTTCATCAACACAATTCCAGTATCACTCTTTCCTTTTAAGATTAATATTCCATCATATCCTTATATCAACTATAACTATTTGACTAAACAAAACTCAGTTGCCTTTATTTGTTTTAAAAAATGTAGTTGGCTAACAGATTATGGAGTGATAGCCTGAGTATGCATTTCTAACATTCTTATTTCTCCCACTTTCTGATGTAAAATATAGAAATGAGAAATGATATAAAATATAGAAATGTGTTCAGAGAATGGAAGAAAAATTCAGAACTTAAGAAAACACTTTTTAGGAGTAGAAAAGCGGGCCAAAAAAAGAGGCTCGGGCTGAATTATGATGTTTCCATGTATCATGCTTCATTCAATACCATTTAACAAGCAAATACAAACAGTTAATGAGGAAAGAGAGAGGCATGTGGGAGTGTGGGGGTATGGGTGTGTGTGTGTGTGTCTGTGTGTTATACTATTAAAGACAGAAGGAATCCTACCTACAGAGACATTTGGGCAGGAAATTGGGCAGAACAGCCAATGGAAGATGTATTTTTTTATCTTGTTTACAACTCCAAGAGGATCCAGCTGCTGCAGAAAAATATGGTTCCTCTGCCTGAGCTTCAGGCAATGCTGAGAGTGCCTGAGAGGTTACCAGATGACAGACATGGACCTCCGCAACACTGAGGACATGCTGCTCAGAGAGACTCCAAATCCAGCTCTAGAAAGGATCCATTCCCCATCAGCTGAGGGGAGTATGCATAGAAGGTTTGTAGAATATAATTTGGACAGGTGGCTCCAATTTGACAAATATAATAGGAGAGAAAATCTGAAAAGAACTTAAATAAAAATGTAACAACAATTCTTGGTTGACTAATTTAAAGGGAAGAACCATTTTGGCCAAATTAAAAACTAAATATTACTTCTGAACTTAAAAATCTAAGAGAAAAACTCAACACTACTGATGAAAACTAAAGTAATAACCATGTTGTTGTTGTTAGGTTCTGTTGAGTCAGGTCCGATTCAGCAATCCTCATAAGGTTTTCAATGGCTGATTGTTTCAGGATTGCTTTGGGAGTGGATTGCCACATCTTTCTCCCATTTTTGCAGTGCTGGGGATCAAACTTGGGTCCTCAAGAGTATGGAGCTAGACTCTACCAACTGAACTAAACCCCAGCCCAACCATGAATAGTGCGCTAAAAAATCAAAAAGATCAAATGGAGAAAATATATTACAACAAAGAGAAAAATGCAAACAAAAGGAAATTATTAGTAAAAAAAAATGGAAGATGGTTTCAAGAAACTTAACATGCAAATAAAAATAAAGAAATTCCAAAGAGAAGAAAAGTCAAGATGCCACAGTAAAAGAAAAATAAAAGAAAGTTTTGCTTTCTTTTCCTCCTCCAAGCTGAAAAAAGACAACATTTCCAATAGCAGGGGCACATGAAGTGCCAGGCAGGATTAATTAAAAATTTAGACATTTTCTGGTAAAGTTTCTGAACTCCAAGGGTGAGGAAAAAGTTGTATAAACTTCTAGAGAGGGATCAATTTTCAGGTTTCTTAAATAGGAAGGAGAACTGATATCATATTTCTTATTGATAGTATTATAATGCAGAGGGGATGGGAAGAACACTATTTCGAGACTTTGAAAGAAAAGAATTGTGATCCGAAGGAATTATATCATAGCCAAAATATTATTTACGTGGAAGTCAAAGAGCCCTCTCCTTGGTGCGTCTTCTCACTCTTGACTTCCTCCCTTTGCCTATGACTATGTAATCAATCTCTGGCTATCCTGCCATTGGGTTCTGGTGTGGCGTGTCTTCACATGGAAACATTTAAAGGGAGGAACAAAACAGGGCCAGCAGGGGGCATACTCAAACCACAAAAGAAGTCAAAGATGAGTATTATTAAACATAAAAGAATCAAAATATATACCGCTTATGCACTTTTTCTTAGGAAATCATTCAAGATAAAATACTTCAGTCAAAAGAAAATTAAATCTAAACAATAAACTCACTGTAGGATAAGATAAAGTGTATAATAATGGAAATCCATGAATCTAGTAAAACATATGTTGTTGTTGGTAGGTGCGACCAAGTCGTATCTGACTCATAGAGACCCTGTGTACAAGAGAACAAAGCACTATCCAACACTGTGCTATGCACACTATCTTCTTATGTTTGAGCCCACTGTTGTATCCACTATGTTTCTTCTCATTTTGAGTCATCCCACATCAGCTAAAGGAGATCTTGGGCGCTTTACTCCATCCCCATCATTAAGGTGAACTCTACTTTGAGGAGCAACTCTTCCCCACTTTTTTCTTGAATGCCTTTGAGAGTGGAAGGTTCATTTTTTGGCACTATATTTGACAGTGCTTCTCTGCTATACACAGGGTTTTCAATGGCTAATAATTTTGGGAGGGGGTTGCTGGGACCTTCTCCCTAGTATGTCTTAGTCTGGAAGCTCAGCTGAAACCTGTCCACCATGCGTGACCCTGTTGGTATGTGAAATACCAGTGGCATAGCTTGCAGCATCACAGCAATACACAAGACCCCACAGCATGACAAACTGAAAGACACATGGAGGAGTAAAACATATAGCTAGATATAAGTACATGATGATATCATGTGTATGTAACTTTCAAAGAACAGCACACACCTCAAGAGGAATGAAAACAAAAAAAATCAGAGTGAATACTGTCTTCCAAGTGCTCAGAGATGAGACCTGCTGATTGAGCCCTGCATGTTCAACTATGTTCTATTAACTAATTTAAAGACATTCTCAGATAAACAAAAACTGCAAGACTTTGCTATTAGCAGAATTCAGTGAAGCAATTTTATAAGGATATACTTCAGGAAGAAAGAAAATGGATCCAAAAGAATTTTTGAGAGACAGGAAGGAAAAGTGAGCAAAGGTATTGATAAGCATCTGAACTACCTGGTGAACTCAATCATATCTGTAATGATAAGGATGTCTAATTTGGAGGGGGTTTTTTTGCTTTGCTTTTAAGGAAGGGTCTCTGTAGGCCAGGGTGGCCTTGAACTAGTGATCCTCCTCCCTCAGCTTCCCAAGTGCTGAGATTATATTACAGGCATGAACCACCATGCCCACCTCTAATTTAAAGTTTAAAAAAAGATAAAACTAAAATACTAGCCAAAAATAGTAAATAATTTGACAGAAAATTATCAAAATTCATAATCTTCTACTATTTAGTAGGTAGTAATAAGATATTGATTATTGATTAACCTTAGACTTTGTTAAATTAAATATAAATGAAAAAAAATCCAGAAAAAAGCTTGAAAAGAAAAAGTGTCTAACTTCTAAACAATTAAGGAGAGAAAATAGAGGACAAACACAAATTATCATCAAAATTAAATAAAGAGATAGGAAAGGAAAAAAAAACCAGGACAAACAGGATAAAGACAAACCCAAACATATCCTAAATTCTCATGAATGTTAATGATTAAACTTTCCATTTAAAAGACAGAGAGTGTCAGGTGGATTTTTTTAAACCTAGCTATATGTTACTCGTTACTCACAAGAAACATAACTAAAACATAAAGACATAGAAAAGTTGGATTTAAAAAGAGGGGAAAAAAACAAACAAACCTGGGGATGTAGCTCAGTGGTAGATTGTTTGCCTAACATGTATAAAACCCTGATTTTGATCCCTACCACAAGTAGAAACAAGTAGAAAAATAAATTCCAGGAAATACAGAAAACTGAGTGAAAATCAAAGTGAGAAAACATGAAGGAAATGATGAAAGTAGTCCTAGGAAGGAAGATATACCCTTAAATACTTATATATTTTTAAAAAGACAAAGTCTAAAAATTAGTAAACTTAAGTTGAACGTGTAAAATTTTTATCGATATTTTAATTATACCTATTGGTGGGATACAGAGTGATAATTCCATTGCTATATTCATTATGCAACCATCAAATCAGGTTTGCTTACACTTCCATCTCCTTATACATTTTACAGAACAAAATAAAAAATGAAAGAAAGAAACACAAGAATTTTAATTAATAAGTAATGACAGTCATATGTAACCATAGGTTAGACCATGATTTTTCTTTTTTTGTATTTTCATAGAGTAGTATCCTGTATTTTGCATTTTTTTTTTTTGTCCTTTTTGTGTGTGTGTGTGTGTGTGTGTGTGTGTGTGGTACTGGGGAGTTGAACTTGGGGCCTCACACATGCTTTTTGCAAGCATTAAACCACTGAGCCACAGCCCAGCCCATTTTTTACTTTGTATTTTTGAGACAGGGTCTTGCCAAATTACACAGGCTGCCTCTGGCCTCAAACTTGGAATCTTCCTAACTCCACCTCCTAAATCATTGGGATTAAAAGCTTAGGCCACTCTGCCCACCAGTTTTCTCCCTCTTTATCCCTCTAGGTTGCTCTCCTTCCCTATTTTCCCTTCCCCATTGTCCACTCCCTCCCACTAGTCCCACTTCTCCCTCATACTGAGTCCTTTTGTATTTTCCAATCTTAGGTAAGTATGATTGTACATTTATGTATACATATATATGTACATGGGCTGGGATTTAGCTCAGTTGGTAGAGCGCCGCTCTGCAGTCTCTGAGGTCCCGAGTTCGATTCCTAGCACCACAAAAATGGGAGAAGGACGTGGCAACCCACTCCTGAGGCAATCCCGAAACAAATCTGCCATTGAAAACCCTATGAGGGTCGCTATGAGTTCGGACACAACTCGACGGCACCTAACAACAACAACATATATGTACACATAATTTATTTCCTTTAAGGTAGATTTAGTTTCTACATGAGAGAGAGCATGCGTTATTTTTCTTTTTGATGGTCTCCAGTTCCATCCACTTTGCTGCAAATGACATGATTTCATATTTCTTTACTGCTGAGTAATATTCCACTGTGTATATACAACACATTTTTAAATTCCAATCCTCTGTTGATGGACATCTGGGTTGATTTCATACCCTTACAATTTTAAAGAGAGCTGCATTAAATACGGAAGTGCAGATGTTCCCATGGTATAATGACTTGTATTGCTTTGAATATATTCCTAGAAGTGGTATAGCTGGATCATATGGTACTTCTGTTTTTAGTTTTCTAAGGTATCTCTGGGCTGGGATTTAGCTCAGTTGGTAGAGCGCTGCAAGCTGCAGTCTCTGAGGTCCCAAGGTCAATTCCCAGCACCACAAAAAATAGGAGAAGGATGTGGCAATCCACTCCCAAGGCAATCCCGAAACAGTCAGCCATTGAAAACCCTATGAATAACAGAGAAGCACTAATAATAGTGTTTCACCTGTTGGACATAGGGTCACTATGAGTCGGATACCGACTGGACAGCACCTAACAACAACAACAACAACAAGGTATCTCTACATTGATTTCCAGAGGGCTGAAATTTACACTCCCACCAGCAGTCCTTTTTCCTCTCATCTTCACCAGCATTTGTTGTTGTTTCTTTTGTTAATCTTGGCCATTCTTACTAGAGTGAGATGGAATCTCAATGTAATTTTGATTTGCATTTCCCTAAGGGCTAGGAGGGAGCTGGGATTTAGCTCAGTTGGTAGAGTGCTATGCTGTTCTTTCTGAGGCCCTGGGTTCCATCCCCAGCACTGAAAAAATGGGAGGACATAGCAATCCATTCCCAAAGCAATCCCGAAACAATCAGCCATTGAGAACACTATGAATAGGACAGAAACACTGACATAGTACCAAGCATGGCACAGTGTCAGGAAGTGTTTTATTCTTTTGCACATAGGATCACTATGAGTCAGACCCATCTTGAGGGTACCTAACAATAACAATGGTAGGAAAATTAAATATTTTTCCATGTGTTTATTACCCATTTGTATTTCTTCTTTTGAGAACTGTCTGTTTAGTTCCATGGACCACTTATTTATTGGATTATTTGTTACTTTGATGTTTAATTTATTGAGTTCTTTGTATATCTTAGAAATAATCTGCTGTCAGATGTATAGTATGCAAAAATTTTTCTCCTATTCTGTGGGCTCTCCCTTTACTGTTTCCTTTGCTGTACAAAAGCCTTTTAGGTTTTTATAATCCTAATTGTTGATTCTTGGTGCAGTTTCCTGGGCAACTGGAGTGTTAAGGAAGTACTTGCCTATGCCTATGTGTTGGAGTGTGTTCCCTATCTTTTCTTCTACTAGTTTTAAGGTTTCTTGTTTTATGTTGAGGTCTCTGATCCATACGGCTATCCAATTTTCCCAGCACCACTTGTTGAAAAGGCTATCCTTTCTCCAGTGTATGCCTTTAGCCCCTTTGTCAAAGATCAAGTGGCTGTAGTTGTGTGGCTGTACCTCTGGTTCTTCTATTCTGTTCCATTGATCTTCTTGCCTGTTTTTGTGCCAGTATCAAGCTGTTTTTGCCACTATGACCCTGTAGTATAGTTTGAAGTCAGGTATTATGATGCCTCCTGCACTGTTTCTGCTGCTTAGGATTATTTTGTCTATGTGAGGTCTTCTGTGCTTTTAGAACTATTTTTTCTATTTCTGTGAAATATATCATTGGAATTTTGATGAAGATTGCATTGGCTCTGTAGATTGCTTTTGGCAGGATAGCCATTTTCACAATATTAATTCTTCCAACCCATGAGCAAGGGAAGTCCTTCCATCTTCTAGTATCATCTGTGATTTCTTTCTTTAGTGTTTTGAAGTTTGCATTGCAAAAGTCTTTAGGGTCTTTGATTAGATTGATTCCTAGATATGTAATTTTTTGGTGGTGTACTATGAATGGGATTGTTTCGATTTTTTAAAAAGGGGTAAGAGGTTTATTGGGAGCTCACAATTAGAGAATCAATCCATAATGGCAGCAGGGCCTGTTAAAAAATTATCTCATGACATGGCAGGTCAGGAACAAAAAGAGAGAGCCAAGGTTTGGGTGGAGTGGGGGACTTCTAAAGACCTGCTTCCAGGGAGCTACTTCCAACAGACGTCCACCTCCTAAAGTTCCATATCCTCCCAGAGCAGTGCCACCAGCTAGAGACCAAACAGCATGGCCACTGGGAGAAAAATTAAGTCCAAACTATAACACTCCACCCCAGCCCCCAAAAGTTATGGCCATCTCATAATGCAAAATACATTCAGTAAAGTTTCAAGAGTGCTCAAAGTCTTAAAAGTCTAAACCATGTTCAAAAATCTGTCCACATTTTCACTGAGATTCAAGGTAAACTTAGGTGTGGGTGCCTGGAAAATAAAAAGCAAGTTACATACTTCCAACATACAATGGTACAGAGTAAGCATTCCCATTCCAAAGTGGAGGAATGGGGTTACAGAAAGGAAAGATCAATCCATAACAAGACCAATATCTTGCTAGACAAACTCTGTTGGTTTAAGTCTAGCATCTGGCACACATGAGATCATCTGACATCTGGTATCTTTTTTTTTTTTTTTTTTTTTTAGAAATTTTTAATGTACATCATAATGTGATTCATTTTGACATGCTTTTCGTTGTGACAATTTTCATATATGCAATTTGATAAGCATTATTCATATAGGTTACCCCTTACCCTCCTCTATGTTTCCCCCCTCCCCCCTTCCTATCTAAGTTTCCCATCCAAGTCTTCTCTATCTTTTA